>JACN01044343.1:0-13298 GCA_000787155.1 Scartelaos histophorus | reverse complement strand
TTTATAGCCCCAAAAATACGGTACAGACAGCACCTCTTATCCTACTGCTTAACTCTTTTAAACCCGAGGAGCACAAAAACACTTCATATGCTCGCCAACTGCAAAACAGAAAAAAAAACTCACTTTAATGAAGTGTAATGTATGATTTAATATGTTTAATAAAGTTCCAGTTCAGTTTGCTTCAAGTCCAACATAGTGTTTCACTGTCACATGTATCTATACAGTGTTTTATATTGTAAATCTGTGGTTTTTCTGGGCACGTCCGAGACAAATTCAGGATAAAGGATCTTGAATCTCAAATCTGGAAATGTACATTCAGTAGAGAAGGGTAGCCAAACACTATTGACACTCTGCAGCTGATGTCCTCAATATTCCCTGAGGGTGTGATGCTAACTGTATGCACTACTCTTTCTGAGGCTTTAATCAGAACTTTATTTTACCACAACCTGACGCTCGTCTCAATCACAAACTCCCGAAAGTGAGTCGTTTAAATCCATTTTGCATTTGTCTTGAGGTTTCAGACTATTTTACAACTTTTTTTTGGCTTTTTTTGCTACATTATTTTATTATTTGTTGTTATATAAGTGAATACGACTCTCTCTGTTGGTTCCACACTGCACCTAAATCAAACAGTGAATTTCAGAAAAGCGCATGTAGCCTCATTTCTTTGTAGCCAGAGCCAATGACTGGAAGGCTCCTGTTCTCCCACCCGATTTCACTACACCTGAGCAGCCCACATCCTTGCTATCTTCTCCTATCCACAAACACTTGTACTTGTAGTAAAAGATGCAGGCATAGATTCCCACTTTGTACTTGAAAGCGCGTTCGTCTTTTGGTGGATGGAAAAAGAAGTCTGTGTTTTTGGGGTTAACTGAGCTATGAGGTAACACAACCAGCAGCATTTGACCTTTTGTTGGGCAAGTGGAGATATTTCTTATGCCTTTTTGTGGTCCTCACCTCAGTTGTACAAGCATTGAAAAGCCCGGGGCGATCGGATGAGATGAAGGGTGGAGAGCGGCAGGGAGGCAGACATGGGCATTCTGAGTCAACAGGCTAAGGCTTATATAACGCCGCTATACAAAGGTTTGAAATAAATACTCTTTGTGGAGGAGTCGTGTCAAGTTTAAGCCTCGACCCCCGTCCCAACATTTAGTCAGTCGATAAATGTGCAACGCGGCAGTGAAAGAAACCTAAAATGGTTCAGAATCAAAACCTACAGTACAAGTACAGGCTTGAGGGTGTCCTATGAGAAATGGAACGGGTTTTGATCATACGGTAAAGAAGTAGTACTCAGTTACACAGTACTTACTTGAGTAATAGTTTTGATTACTTTTCCCACAGTGAGTAAGTCTGCAGATGGCTTAAGATGACAATATGAAATGATTTTATTTTGAACATTTATGGTTCTTGTACCTCTCCTTTTATATAGGATTATGCATTATTTAATTTTATCTTTTGCCCTTTCAATTAAGGATAACAAGATTTAAGTTTAAAGCCATACTGTGGAACATTTGAGGCAAGAACATCTTCACAAAATATGCTCATACCTCAACCAGAAATGAGTTATTAATTTCCTGTATAGATTTATTCTGTTTGCAATTAAAATAATGCATGATTATTAACCCGTCTTGCCTATTTCAATACTCACTTGCAAATCTCTCTTATTTTTTATCATGTGCATCTCTTCTTCTACTTCTTCGACTACCTTCATGGCTATTAATACCATTCTGTTTCGAGTACTTTTTATACAGGTTATATCAGGGTTCTTGTGTTGTTCTTGTGTATTTTACCACACATCTCCACTAGGGGGCACTGCTTCTATACATTTCAGTAGCCGTGCGCTTCTTAGACAAATCCACATAGGCTCAGCTCTCACATGAAGCATACGATCCTACATAAGGGAGATGATTTCGAGTCTCGAAACAAATTACGCTTTAAGTTTACATTGCATTTGCATACGTCGGATTAGCGGGGAGCGGAGAGGTGTCCTGTGAGGTCTCTGGTGGGGTTTGTGTGGTGGCGTGCCAACCACACAGCGTGCTTTTGATCTTACAGGACCTGAGCAGAATTCTGATGGTGTTTGGAGTAAAGGGGTGGACACAGCTGCAGACGCCTGCCATGTCCTCTGCACCTTACACACAGACAAGTCATAAAGAGCCACATATATACATAAAAATACAAATGTGTAGACTCATGCATTGCACCAGATAAGACAATATTACAAATCATGCGTCTTCACTATGTCTATTATTCTTATTATTGTTTATTATCTGTATTTATCACATCCTAATTTTGTATAATTTCTTAAACAATTTCAGAGTTTCCATAATCAAATGTGAATAGTTACGCTCAAAAACACTGTGGATTTCTTATGCTAATTGTGCTTACAGACGCTTAATTTACTGTGCAATATTAAAATCAGTCTTGAAGATTATGTTAGTGATTTAATTCAAACTGTGAGAAATTGCCAATTAAAACTGGTAACATCTTTTCTTCATACTAATAATTTTGATCATCTCCTTTTGTGGAGGATTGTTGAAAAACACTGAATGATTGGAACAAATAATCACTGGCACATTAATATAACACATGCAAGATGGCCAAATCTGTTAAGCGCTTTTTTGGCTTCCATTAAAAATGTATTATAAAAATAACAAAATAAATATATAAAATAAAAATGATTATTAGATTAAAACTCTAAATTCTGTCATCAGTATTACTTTTTTTCATGATACAAGACTTGTGATGGCCCCTTCCTGCACTGTGCGCTATAACTCAGTTTATAAAATACAATAAAGACAATTTCAAGAGTTCATTTCATGCAGAGTTCATACAGATGAAATATGCTTGTAATTTACTGTCTAGTTCAAAAGCAAAGTTAGTGCAGCAACTAAAAATAAAAATTCCTTGAGTAAATTCAATTAACTATACTGGCAATATTATATGTAACAAAAAATATGTATGTAGTTATTAAAATGTCACTGGTAAAATGAGTTATGATGGTAGAATACATAGAGTTTGTAATCACTATACATGGGTTTCAAAATCCTAAAAAAAAATAGGACAGTTGCCATAGAGATTAACCATTTATAACAAAATATTAATGAATGGAAAACCTCTAAACTGAAATCCACAAATAGCAAAGGTCTAAGTACAAACATAAGGCCAGGTGAGGTCATTTAATGAGGCTAAAAGCTTCATTGTAAATACATTAATATGTTGGAAAATGCTTTTAAGTTTAAGCTGATTATTTGCTTACAACCCATAAATGCTCCGTAGATTCCAACAGGTTTCATTTAAATCCCATGACACATTTTCTTCAAATCAAATCGAAGCAGCAATATGTAAAATTTCAACTAAAAGACCCACGTTGCCCTTTTTTTCAAATCTATGTTCTAATGTTGTTTCATCACAAACGTACCTGGAGTTTAACATGTTTAACACACAAACCCTGCAGCTTAATCGTTGCCCTTTTTTTCAAATCTATGTTCTAATGTTGTTTCATCACAAACGTACCTGGAGTTTAACATGTTTAACACACAAACCCTGCAGCTTAATTTGAAAAACTACCACTTTATGACATCACAGGGTGGAACAGAGAATTTTGAACTTTGGAGATATAGACAGTTATGTGTGAATTATACAAAACTCCAGGTATGTTTTTCATGAGTTAAAAGTAGCAGAAAAAAAGTGACAAATTTTCAAAACTGACGTCTGTCTTTTTGCAAATGTGCTTTTATACTTTAGACACCTTTTGTACCCCTGACTGGTGTGTGATGGTCAGTTTAAAGTATGTGTGTGTTGGATCAATGCGTTGAGTGGCAGATAGCGCCCCCTTACCTGCGCCTGTGGTCCGTCTGATGGGCTGATGGATGAGTCAAAGCCTGCCACATTAACACTGTCGCCCGCGGTGACGGATGGTTCCCGCTCCGAGGTCAACTCCGCCGCCCGACGCCCGAGAGAGAGACCACCACCGGCACCCTGTTTCTGATGACACCCAGACACTCGCGCCTTCTGACACTGTGAGAACTCGGTCTCTCTTGTGCTGCTTTCAAAGACCCCGGTACTGACTTGTTTTTCTCATACTCTGCCTTTATCTGTGTGCTTGTCATATACAGACACATTTGCATTGTCAGACATTTTTTTTCTTCCTTTTGGGAAAAAAAAACAACAAAAAACTCCCACAGTTGAATGCTGTTGTTGTGTCATTGGGCAAGACACTTAACTTACATAGACTGGTGTATGTATGAGTGGTTCCTTGCTGTAAAGTGCTATATAAAAATTTGACTATTGAGCATTTACTAAGCTCTAGATATTTTTAATAAGCCGTATTAGATTACAAGATTTTTAATTACTGCGTAGGATGTACTGAATGTACTTCAAAAATGTACTTTATTTAAATTCTGTACAGTGTATGAGACCTCAAAGTTCACATTGCAGTCTTCCCTTATATTCTTTGCCTTATTCTTTATCCTTCTTCAATTTCTACCATTTCAATCCTGTTCTCGTCTCCTCTGAGCTGTATGACTTACTTGTGTTATATATGTATTCTCATCATTTCCCCTTCAACATAAAACTAATAGGGTTTTCTTACTGTCAGATTCTCTTCAAACTTCAGAGCTGACTGCTAAATTAAACAGCACATACAGGAGTGCTGTTGTCCTCACGCTGCAAAAATGTTACTTCAAAATGTCACCCGTAAAATGACTTGTGAGTGTAGACAATACATGGAGTTTGTTCGACTATCGCGCATGTTTGTGGAGGACAAACCAGGGCATACAGAGTTTTAATTATACATTTAACTTTTTCTTGAGTTTTCAGACAGTCTTATAACCTTTTTCTTACTGTGTTTGCTAATATGTGCATTATGTCACCATGGAAACTGCAGAAACATTCTGCAGAAGAAATCCATGCAGAACACCCCTGATGACAAAGCCAAGCATCGGTTGAAGACTTTTATTTCCAATTCACAACAATATTGCAAGTAAATGTATGTTGAGTGAATTTCAACAGGTGTATTACAGATATTGTTTGGATTGACTTCAAACCTTCACAGTGCACAGACCCAGTGCCAGCTTGGGTATGTCAGACCAGGAGTCAGCATGGTTCAATATCTGGTGCAGAGACACACTAAGCGCTACAAAGAGTCACTATTCTCACAGATGATCCATTGATTTCAGAGTGGTGAAAATATTGCTGAGGTGAATGTCAAAAGTCCTCAAAACGGCATCTATAAACTGACCGTCTTCTGAGGAAACAGGGATAGACTGTGGACCTTTTAAATATAACTTGAAGTGATTCTCTGGTGCTGTGTTCCGCAGCGCTGTCACAATTAGTACTAGTGGTTCTTTCTGGAGTCACAGACTGTGACGGTGCTGTTACACAGGATGATGCGTCCTGTTCTTTCATTAACTGTGCTGCATCAGTTTGTATGACAGGACAATGACGTTTACAGACAGGATAATATCACACGAGAGAAGCACTTGTTGAAGCACTTTTAGATGGTTTACACTCTGATGGTGTGAAGCTACTAAAAGCACTGCTCTGTTAGAAGATCTTTTACTCCACCAAACTGAGGGTTGCTCACACTAGCCCCATCAAATCCTTCCCAAGCACGACACGGTTGGGACTTTGGCTCGGTTGGAAGAGGTGGGCCAAAGCACGACCTGGTTTTTCATCTACTCGCACACACACGGCTTTACTATACAAGCCTTGTACAGCGAGGATGTTACAAGGAAACCAGTGAATTAACTCTGTTCCAAAACACACAGCAAATCATCGATTACCTTCAATAAGGACTGTGACAGCGACAAACTTTTGCAGTCTTTCTCCTCCACATGTCCACACTGCTCCTCACTATCCATAAACTCACTGAGGAGCACGTATCATAAGAGGAAGCACATCTGTCTCACGGCTTAATAGATATTTTATGCTGTTGGACTTATTTTCTCAGCTAAAGAGATAGCAGGAGCAGTACTGTGCCCGGGGAGGGGCCAGGATTGGTCAGGACTATTTTAACTTCTGGATTTTATTTATTGTGCATGTTTACCTGCACTTACCTTAAATAACTGTGTAATTTTTTTTTTCAATGTGCAGTTGTGTATGTATGCCTAGCTTTGTAAGGGAATTAAAATACAGCGTGGAGAGGTTTGTGTGCATGATAAGGACCATGGAATTATATCATATGTATGTGAGATCATGTCATTTCTAGCGAGAAGGGAAAAAAGGGAAGTTTATGTTTCTGTAGTTTGTAGAAATAACATGAGTGGAGTCCAGACAGAGAGGGATTCTATCAGTGATTGATGATTGATTATTGGTATTTTGGAGAGATTATGCTGAGATATGATACATGAGTAAGTTTTTCCAATGTATAATGTTTATGTTTCTTGGTTTTCCAGTGCGTGAGGATAGTCTTCTTGGCGATGAGTGTTTTATCATTTATGTTGAGTTGAGAAATGTTGCTGAGTAAGCAGACAGCATAATGGAATGTGACTGAGATGCTTGAAGAGACCCCGGCATTTTAAGCCAAATACAGCCCTTGGCGCGACTCTGACTGGCCCGCAAAAAGCTGCTTAGAATTAAGAAAATAAAACCTACTTTAAAAATTTTAATGTGTGGACTAAAACAGCAGTGATTTTACTATGAAACAAGTCTGAGTGCATGTGATTAGCAACAAGTCATTGCAATGGTAACGCTTTAAAATGTTGGCACAGCCAAAAAAAGGAAGGTGGTTTCAAGAAAATATGGACTACTAAATATTTGCCAATGTGGAAAAAAAAATGAATAACCAGAGTCGATTTCAAACTTTTGGCCCGGCCCTCCAAAATATTTTCTGCTTCTCATTTGGCCCCTGGGGGAACAATAATTGCCCACCCTTGTGCGAGAACCTTTTTCCAGAACAGTCGGGTGTGTGCGCAGTGTCAGAGGGCACGAGTGTGAGTGTCGGATGTTTTCTGAGCGCAGTTAGCACACGGGGCTGCTGAGAATCCCATTTTAGACGACTGTGACCAGCGTAGTGGGCTCTGTGTTGCATCTGAATTAATAAAAGGTCGTGTAATAGATATACTGGATCACCTGAGTAAAGAAGCTGGCACTGGGAGCGACTGACAAATCCTGGTTCCATTTATGTGATGGGATTGAGAGCGATTTGACAGTGAAATTCACATGTAAATTTTTGATGCAAGATGAATTAAGGAAGGATTTTGTGAGCAGAACTGCTGATTTAACTTGAAGGTATTCTAGAAACTGTTTGCTCCCAATGCCATGAAATGAATTTATTGTTATAGAAAATGTGGTGTGATTGACAAAAGGTAGATCTGTTGCATAAAAACTACTCTATGTCTAACCTGATGTTGCAATGAAATTTCGGTAAAGGTTTTGAGCCGTGAGCCCTTCTCGATTTTACGTCTTTGTAAAGCACATTTGGATGCGTGGGGTTTTGTTCTTCCAGAAAAATTGGGGAACTATTGAGTCTAACGAGGTGAACCAGGGAGTGGGTGAACTGGAATCATCCTGAAGAGATTTTTAGAGATGTTTATTGTGCTTATTCTGAACGTTAGAGTTAGATTAATACAACGGAGAAGGTCATCAGTCAAATTATGGGTGATGCTTGGAGGAAAAGTGAACTCCAAAGTATGTGATGTTGTATTGCTTTGCAGAGAGAGAATTGAGGACTTATGCCAGTTGATGGAGCAGTCTGACGTTTTGGAGACAGTTTTTCAATAGGCAAGTGAACTGGAGTCAATGGAGCTCAGGCCCACGACTCCACCATTCATGACCCCGTGAGCAAAACACTCAGAATAAATAGAAGCAATTTGTTTCCCTCTATTGCCAATGTACAGAAGCATTTAGAAAGACGAGATCAAACAATGTCCAGTTTCAACTTGATGGTGGATGAAGGTTTTGATCTGAGGAACTTGAAGCCCTCACTCTCCCGACGTGCTTCCCATAAGCTGCTAATAGCCCCGTGTTCTAGTGCACTATGATGTGGGTTAGCGTGGAGGAGCTGTGAGTGGCCCATTCACTCTTAATTGGGCTCAGAAGCGTCAGATGTTTTGATATGACGAGAGGATGTGCGCGGAGAATAATGAGGCCCATACTAGCAGGCTTTATTCTAGATGGAGGTAATGAAGAGGTATTCACGCAGTTGCCCTCTGATCATGAGAGTACTCGGCATATTTTATGTGTATGGAACAACAAGTAACCATGGGCTGGAAAGGCTGACAATTTGGGATACACAGCTTAAGAAGATATACCGTATATTTCGGACTAAAAGGCGCATCTAAAATCATTACATTTTCTCAAAAATCCACAGTGGCCTTATAATCCAGTGGCCTTATGTGTGACCTTTGGTTGTGTTTAACCTCCAACCGATTTGATGTTGTCCACATTAGTCTAATAACGTATTAGTGGGCGAGTCAGGAGGAGTAATATGTTCCACATATAGAGGGCGACTGTTATTAGTGGGCGAGTCAGGAGGAGTAATATGTTGGCCACATATAGGGCGACTGTGCAACATACCGGTAGTTCTGCCGTGTGCTGTACAAGGACCCAAAATGCCACCATTACCATGCAGATTTCAGGTTTCTTATTTTTGTGTTAAAACTGAACAATGTTGAGAGGGATCCGGGCATGTTTGATGCCCAAATCACCAACTGTTAAACTTGTATTTTTGTGTTAGCTACAACTGAGAGTTATTGTAAATTACCTGAATAAAGTTCGATTTATCTGACACGCAAGACCTCAAGAGAGTCCTGAGAGAGAATGGGCTTTGCCGTCATAGTTTTTCTGACCTAGGAAAAACTATAGATTTCATCATTAGCCAACTTAATACCCCAGGTCGCCTCCACGGTGCCGCTGGATGCAGCGAAGTGCCTGGAACACGTTTGTGACGGATGTGCTCCTTCCTGCTGCATGATTTGCATAAGTTTGTATTGTACATGTCATTCCCAGTTCCACACCATGGAAAGTGAGGGAATGTGTTCTAACGTGCTCCCACGCTTTGGATATAAATCACGTTTTAAGACGTTCCCTCACTTTTAATAACTTGTGCGCACTAAAACTCGTTATAACTCGTTCGCTTATTGCGCCTTATAATCCGATGCTCCTTATGTATGGACAATGACACAACTGACATATTATTTGATACTGCGCCTTATAATCTGGTGCACTTTATAGCCCGAAAAATATGGTATATCTGTATTTGCCCATTCATTTTTGTAATAAAAACTGTGTGTTGGTAAAACTATGGGTTACATTTAACAGTGTAGGCAAATGCTAAGGACAAACAATGACACAATTAGATAATGGCCCAATGGATAGAAATGCAATCATAGTTGACATATTTTAAAAATCTAAAATATCCAGTATTAAACTGAATATTATATCACTGTGGACTGAGTTTTACACATGATCAGATGAGATGGCAAAGTGAGTATATGTCAAGATTAAAACAAAATATTTTTTAATTATGGCACTGATTTACAAAGGGGTTTTGGCATAATGGGATATGAAAAAAGACAAATTCATGAAGGAAATGAATTCATTTAATGCACAAAAACAACGCAAACAAAACTTAAACTTGTATCTAGTGACATAAAAGTGCATGGGTTCTGCACATTCAGTATTTTCAGTATTTTTTAGCATTATATGAATCATCTGAAAACCACATTTCTTCATTTCTCTGCCACGACTTCTCCTGACAGGATTTTATGAAGGGAGTTTATCACTGTCTCGCTCAGTGCAGTGACATTTAAGCAGCTCACATATGCACTATAATGACAAGTCTATAAAATGTGAGACCGGGCCACCTTTACATAAGACACATGTGCAGCTCATGAGGCAGAACAGAAACGCAGGTTACAACTGCATTTAAATCTCGCACTTACTCAGCTATGATGGAGGAAATACTAAAGTACTCTGTCACCGTTAATATGCTTTTTATCATAGTGCTGCCAACTCAATATAACTCAATATGCAATATTCACACTTTTTTTTCCAATTTCATGCATTATTGTATCATGTATTCATATTTTCCCCAGACGTTCATATCAGGACAGTTTTTAAAGGTCCTATATTACGTAAAAGTGAGCTTTAAGTCATTTTATAATGTTGTTACCTCCTCAAAAAGATGTGTTTTGTTTCATTCACACTCATTCATGTTGGAGTAATCTTTAATTATTAGTCTGAGTACATCTCCAAAGCTCAAAATGCCTTGTGACGTTAACAGTTTTTATATTTTTTCAATATCCAGGGCTGAAAGTATCAAAAATGATTCAGTGTATGGATTTTTAAAGCACTTCCTGTATTACCACATGGCCACACACATATGCAGGATTTGTGTGTTAAACATGTGTGAATGGAACAAAACACAGCTCCAGGTATGTTTGTGATTAGAAAACATTATAACAGGTCAGAAAATAGTGCAATGTGGACACAAAATGATGCTATTTGTGAGTTTCCACCACTCCACTGGTAGCAGGTGATAATTATTTCTTTGTCAGAATTACATACAGTACATTCACAAAAAAAAAAAATCTGATTATTAATTAGATCAGACATGGAGTCTCTTTGCCTCATTATCTGTTCTCCCTCCTATAAGACTTTTAAAATATTACATATTTGATGTTACACAGACAAGAAAGAGTCTATTTTTAACGTAAGAAAAAGCTCTCACATTTCTTTTTATGTGTGTGTGTGTGTGTTTTTTTCTTGATATGATCCTCGCCTTCCTCCTGAACTTTCTCTTTGATAACTCATCTTCCGTCTGCCTCCGCCGATGTGAATTAAACTGCAAATTTGCGCTGGGTTTAGAAGCTGTCACTTGTAACACTCTTTTATTCCAATTCAACAATTCACCCTGAACCTAAAAACATAACAGAGAAATTCCCACGCCGGCTATTAAAACGATGTCTTGCTGTGAGCGCTGGAACAGAATGTGCCACTGCCCTAAAATGGATTCAAGTTGATGTCAAGTGCAAACCTGTACTGAAGTTGGGGCGCTGAACTATACATGACATATGTATTATTGATATGTTACAACAACAACAACTAAACATACAACTTTCCCAACAACTTTTTGGTCACTGTTTTATTTCTATGGATACATTTATTCCATTACAGGTGCTTCAATAGCTCAAAATATGTAGAAAAACCTTAATTTTGACTGTGAACGGGGTTGCCTCTCCACAGATTTGATGTTTTTGTGTATTTTGGTGTGAGAAAAAAACTGACTAAATATGCAGAGTTTGTGTGTTAAACGCCTGAATGCAACACAACACAATTGTGGGTGTGTTTTTGATGCAGAACATCATTTCCAGATCAGAAAAAAAAGTAATAAGGGCCATTTAAAGACACTTGAACTCATTTAGCTTAACTTGTTTTGTGAATTACTGCAATCTCCTTCTTAATTTTACTTTAAATATAAGATGTTTTATGAGTGTGAATAATATTGCAACATTTGTTTTAGGCATTTTTCTCCCCCTAGTGTCATGATGCTTACAGATACAGTTTGCATTGATGTGTTGGAGTAACTTTTAAAAGCACATGTTTTATTAAGCCAAATCTAGTGTCATATGTTTTATCAATTCCCAACTGTCTGACTGAGATATGAAGAGTTTACGCTGCATTGTGGATTCAAATGATTTCAAATCGTTTTGGTATTCTTACTGCAACAGCTTCTTCTTCACTGTTTCTTTAGCTTCTCTCAGCCCCACCGAGCACTTAAATCTTCATGAATATTTCCTCTTTTCTTATAAAAATCTGCTTCTGATGCACAAAACGTCAATCGATAAATCAATCTGGAACTAGAAGCCCTGGCATTAAAACAATAAAATTCTGCTCGAGCATTGCGGTGCACTTTATTGATTTTAATCCACCAGTCCTACTTTAATCTATCATCTTTGGGCAGCGTTGTTCCTTGATTTTTTGCCTGGCTCGGGGCAGTCGTGGTTGAGGTGAGAGGAAATAGCATCCTAATGGTTCACTCACCAAAGGAGCTGGACAATAACACGGCCCTCATCAGCCATTGATTTATTAAGCTCAGAATAGTAATATTGGGCTACCAGCTAATTTTGAAGACAAGCTGCTAATATTATACATTGATTTTCATGCTATGAAACCTTTCCAGTGGGTAGATAAATGTAAAGACGCTCATCAAGTACATAGAGCTGTGTTTTGTTCATTCCCACATCAGAGACTCGAGTAATATAGGATCTTTAAGCAGTAATTTTACTTTCCAATTCTGGGTCGCCACCAGAATTTAAGCTAGAGGAAAACCGCCTTCCTACACTGTAACCGTAAACCACCTGCTGATAATGCACTTTGTTCCCCTGCATTATGCTGTAGGCCTGGTGGGTGTCCTTTTTATTAACTATGTTTTATGTTGTTTAATTGCACTCCTTTTGTATGTTTTTTTTAGACACTGTAATTAAACATCTGGTGCATCTGCATGGGAAGGCAGCTTTTTACACAGCCCATTTTACATTAGGTAATCTACATTTCCTTGTGACTGTATTTTTCTTTCTTTGTTTCCTTTGTTTCTTTAGTTTCCATAAATATTTGTCAATGTTTTTAGATGCCGTTTTTGCCATTTTTGCCATTTTTGCTTTGGTTATTTTGGGTCTATGTTGTCCTTATATTGAGTTTACATAAATTAGTTTTGTTAATCTCTTAGTTGTGTCTTTTTGGTTATTTGGCGGGTATTTCTTTGTAATCTGCTTTTTTTTTTAGGTTTGGCGATAGGGTTGCTCACTTCTGCTCCATCACTGCTCGTGCGCTGTTGTATTTTTTGCATATCTTTCACATATTTGTAGGTTTTCATTTTTTATTTTAAAGTTGTGTTTATTTGTGTGTGCATGTGTGTTGTACAAGTGTGTAAAAGTTTAGGCCTCTGCTGCTTGCACCCATGGCCGCCTATTATTAGAGTATTTTAACATTGTTAGTCTTAGCCTTTTTTTAGAGAAAACATTTTTAGCTTTAATAATACTACTACTACTACTACTACTACTACTACTACTACTACTACTACTACTACTACTAATAATACTAATAATAATAATAATACCTTAATTTTTGGACTATAAGCCGCTACTTGTTTCTCACACTTTGTACAGTTTACAACAGTGCGGCTAATATATGGATGGATTAATTGTTTGGATGCGTGTGCAGCCTGAGTGCAGAAAATTCCGCTGTTTGTGCAGTGAACACATGGATCTATGGTTAAAATTAAGTTGCAGCATTAACTAGTGTTTATCCCTTTGTGATAAAATTAGTCATGATGCTAAATGAACATTAGTGAG
>KN501368.1:0-12015 GCA_000787155.1 Scartelaos histophorus | reverse complement strand
GTGTGTCTATGGTACCGTTGGTTTGGACGCAATGGTCGTCCCTTTTACGCGCCAGTTCTCGACTCCCACACGCGGCCTCTGCTCTCCGTGTTGTGCTGATGATGCAATGACCAGTAATGTTATAAGGACCCGAGGGCCCGATGCCCCCTTTCCTTTTTATCTTTTCTTCTTCATGACATTTGCTCTGACTTTCTCACTCTTCAGATCGACTTCAGATCGAGGGAGGTTGCAGAAATACGCAATTCAAAGGAACAACCTTGGGTCTAAAACTACCAAGAAAACACAATACATTATAATATTATTCAATAAGTAAAAAGCTTATAGCCCTATATGTATAGTAACAGTGCAGTATTTTTTTATTTTTCTCTAAATCAAAGCTGAACTGTCAAATGAGGAATCGGAGCATTATGTTGATCACAATAGAAGCCATGGTTTGACGTTTCAGCACCAAGGACAGAGGCAGATGTAGCGGGACGTGCCTGAGCTCCTTTTCAGCACCAAGGATAGTTCCGACCACTGTATGCTTTTTACCTGCAGAAAAATGTTATGATTCTGTCTTTGTTCTTACGATATTCTTAATTGTTTCACGATAAGGACATTTTGGAATACTGTACATTTGTTGCTCTACAATCATAATGTTTCTTTTCAAAAATTATTATCTTACAAAATGATTAAGTTGTGGCATTTGACTGTTTTCTGCAGTGTTGATGATTGTGTTGTTAGAAATTCCACAAGCCGTCTTGCTTTATACAGTAATTGCTATATGCATAAAGAAGCTCTTGACAAAATCAATTAAATCCATAGTGTCTTTCCATGCGGTTCAGAATGATGAAAAATTAGGATGATTTCCATAGCAATTAACGATTTAAAACAAAAAATCCCAAATTGCAGGAGAACTGTGCTTTTTTAAGCAAGGTTAAAGAAAAACAAAAATAACTTTTCGGGAATTGGAAACATTCCCAAGTCTGTCAAGGAATGTAGATAGATACTACTGCCACTTTCACTAAAAATATGACTTATGCAGGAGATATTTCCGGACAAAAGCACAAATTGTTGCAAATATCTTGCGTCATTTACCAAGGTCAACCTGTAGATTAATTTCAAAAGACCCACAGTGCTGTAATTTCTTTAATGGCGCAGATAAAATAGTGTTTTTCATATGACTGGTCTCTTTCAGTCAGATATAAAATTTTAACTAACCAATTAGACAAGATTAAACTTATTTTCTTAGGGCCAAAAATTAAATGAGCTTTTCACAGAAATAAGACAAATTAAGTCCATGATGAAATTTAATTTGACTTTTGCTCTTTTTCTATTAAACTATATATGGCAATATATAACAATTTGAGTGTTAACGATAGATAGATAGATAGATAGATAGATAGATAGATTAATGATAGATGCATAGATAGATAAATAGATAGATAGTTAGATGCATAGACAGATACTTTATTGATCCTGAAGGAAATGTTCAGCAGCAGCTACAATGGAACAAACACAGCAACACAGCAGTCCATCCTCTTGCACTCATGATTCATCAGCTATAGGGATGCATCGTCCACACGTGTGGCCTATGGGACAGACGACTTCCAGAGTCTGTCCATGCAGCAGGACAGGGACAACAGCCTGTCCCCATCGGTGCTCTCCTGTCCGGTGATGGTGCTGTGCCGGGGGTAATGGGTGTTATCCAGAATGGACAGTATCTTAGTTTAGTCTTCTGAGTCACAGATGTGAATGAATCTAGCTCTGCTCTGCACCCCTACAAAGCCTGCAACTTTTCAGGTTCGGAGTTGGCTACTCACATGTCCAGCAGTGACATTTCCATGGAGACAAGCAGGTCAACCCTCCATTGTAAAAGTTGCATAATCCACCTTTAACCAGTTGGAATCACTTTGCATTTTGCACTGTATACTCTTCAATTTGTGGAATTGTGCAGATTTACCGTTGCCGCTGATATGACTTTGTCCACTGGCGTATTGTAAGACATAAATTAGTATTAAAATGACTGGTGTCGGGACGGCTAATGTTGTAGTGTGGCCCCTGCGTAGCTATTTAGCCTCTAAGCGCTAGATATGAGGATGAAAGTGCATGCGTGCTGTCTGGACGTGACTGTTGTGGTGAACAGGAACAGACTCAGCGCTGGGCTGGAGGATTGATAAGGCCCTCACAGCTGTGCTATAATCTGGGGCCTGTGTTTTGGTCGACTTGTGAGTGCTGGCTGATTTTCCTCCTCCATGTTAAAAACTCTATTTGGAGGGCTCATTTTCTTATCAAGCATCACACAGACGTGGATTTCGAAAACTAACAGCGCGTAAGAAAGCTGGTGGGCATGAGATGGGTGTCTGGGATTTCGCAAACTTGCCACCCTCAGTCGCTCTAGATTGAATTAGTGACAAGAAGGTCATTAGCGAGTTTAGAAAGAGGATGAGGAGATAGTCAGGCAAGTCAGGCAGTGTGACGTTGTGTCTATTATGCACCAAAAGCCTAAGAAAGAAGAATTATTCATACAATGTGTTCCACAGTATCACATCAAAACATGTCCATGGAAAACAGTGGTGAAAAATAAAGTAAAGCTAGTAAAGTCCTTTATTTAAGTATACATTTTAGATATCTGTACTTTTCTTCAATTTTAGATTTTGAAGGGGATATTTTTTTACGTTTACTTCACTACATTTTAGAGAATAGCTACATTTGCTGCTACCACTATATTTTTACAACAGTTTTTTATTTGAGACTTACTGAAAAGCCTTTTTGACACTTTGCAATTTGAGCAAACAAAAATATACAAATAAAAGCGACTAGGGGGAAAAAATATCTATTTTGTTTCTGCTGAGCTAAATTCAGCACAAATCTTTATCATATCACTACATTTCAAACTTTATTAGATATGTGTGAAAATACTTTTACTTAAAACTTTTAAACAGATACTTTTTATGTTTTTTTTTATGTTTTTTTGCCCTGGTATCTGTATTTTTACTTAAGTAATGCAATTATGTACTTCTTTCACCATTGATGGAGACAAACAGGTGGTGCAACCAGTTATAGGTCATATCTATGGAGCAGCAAGGTAATCCAGCTCACAGTAAGAATGCATGCTATTCAAGGCATTGTCTAGTCATAAAAAACACTTAAATAAATGACTTAAATAAATAATTTTAATACTAAGATGTGGAGCATTTGAGGATAATACTATGCTGTGGAACTTTTCAGGCAAAGAAATATCTTCTTCATGGAAGAATTAGTTACATAGTGTTTTTGTGTACACTTCCATTTATGTTACTTATTATTTGTATTTGTATAATTGTATTGAATTATTTGTTCCATTTGAGCATTTAAATGGCTTTTGAGCATTGCTGGCTAGTAGAATTACTATAAACTTAAAAGCTTAACTTTGATTAGATTTTGAAACATTTTTTTTCATTGGCCTCTTTCCTCGCAAAACAAATCGCAAAACAGGTCGCCAGAGCTACAGGCTTACAGAGTAGATTTGTACAAGCATTCGTCAGATCCGAATTCTTTGTCCTTTTGAGCACCCTTGGGTCCCCCCTGCCCACCCACTCCCTGTGCCCTGGCCTTCTCTCTAAGCCGTGTGCTCCTCTGTGCTGATTCACACTGCCATGTGTTTCCAGATGGCTCCGGCTCTGTCACTGGGCTTTGTCACTCATCACACAGAGTCACATAGAAATCATGAAAATAGCAAATCACTGCCGTGCTCCCATTAGTTTCTAGTGTAGGAAGTAGCTCAATGTGACCTGATAGTAAATAGTGTTACAAATAAACTCAATAGTTGTCATGTTTTTTTCTCCTAATTATTACTTTGTTTGATGGGATAGTGTTTGTGCTCAGTGGTTTCTCTCAAGCTGAAAACACTCCATCTTGTGATGCCATGTGGTAATACAGGGGGAGCTTCACTGTGTTTTTAAACTCCACACACCTCCACATCATTTGGATGATTTCAGCCCTGGAATTTCCTGTCTCTGCTGAACTAAAATAAAATGTAGCTGTTTCATTACGATGATTTCAGCCCTGGAATTTCCTGTCTCTGCTGAACAAAGCATTTTGATGATGCTAAACAAAGCATTTTGAGTTTTGGAGATCTAGACGAGTAATTATAGGATTAGGTTTTGCATATTATATTAATGTAATAAAATAAATATACTGTCATATTTTCATTATGAGTGATAGAAGATTTAGATGAGCTTTGGCCCTCACTAATTTGGAGGTCACATTGAGGTGAAATTTTCATGAGATTATCGCAAAGTCATAGCTCACTGCGAGATCCACAAATGCTGGTGGGCACATGGCCTCATTCCATCTAAACTTATCATTACGGCTCTTCTGTTCAACCTAAAAACACTAATCTCATTCTGTACTTTTTAATAATTCATTTGTCAGAAATTGGGCTATTTTGGGAATTTGCTCTGAAGCTATTCTTGTGGTTCAAGTGTGTCTGTCAGATTTGCTATGCTATTATTACTATTAAACATCTGTCTGGTCAGCCAAATGAACATTTTGCACAGATCATTATGGGTCAATGACAAAATGATTGGTTTTGTGAAATTCCACATAATTAAAACTACAGACTAAACACAGCTCTTTCACTCCATAGCAAATCATTTATTTTGGGCGATTTGCAAATTCATATAACTTCAGACCTGACTTCAATTCTACCTTTCAGAACTCCTCAGTGTATCACTTGGTAAAATGCATGTTCACTAACCCAAGGGTCAGTGATTGAAATCTTGCTCTCTGAATTAAAGGTCCTATAATACACTAAATTGACTTTAGTAAGATTTAAGCCATGTTATAAAGTTGTTACCTCCTCAAAAACACACCTGAAGTTCTGTTTTGTTTCATTCACACATGTTTGACTAGTCCAGTATTATTACTCTGTCTACATCTCCAAAACTCAGAATGCTCTGTTCCAACTTGTGATGTCATGAAGCTGTTGTTTTGAAGTGAACAACATTCTTTTATGTTTTGTTCAGCAATGATGGGCAATTCCAGGGCTGAAATCATCCAAATAATTCTAGTGAAGGTGTATGGAGTTTAAAAACACAGTGTTTTCTGTAAGTGTTTTTTGTGCACATTGGTTATAAGCTATAAACTATAAATGTGACTATTGTGGTGTATGTAGCCCAAAGCTTATCCCACATGCTGCAGCAGGCTAAGACACAGGGCAAAACACTGTGGACACGTAGTGCGGAACAAATTCACATGTAGATGGTAACCGCTAAAGACGGGTACGAGCACTTACTTAAAGGCTGCTGCGATCCGTAGCCATGCACCGAATCCTTTTACCGGTATGTGCAAATCTATCCTGTTAAAATACAGTCAACAGAAATTTGCTCCCTGTTCTCACCCCGTCGCCGTGATCCAAGGCCCAAACCCTCAACAGTTGAGCGCACTCACCTGTATAGGCCAAACCACGCCCACCGTGCCACCCCCAGCCACCGCAGTGTAGTGCACAGAACTAAAGCGCATGCACATAGGTCACACAAGGGAAACAGAAAACTCACTATACCCAGTGACTATACCCTCCCAGACTGGATACATCTGTTTTTGTTCATGGCCTTTTAAACCCTTTTCATTACTACTACTTCACTATTAACTTGCTTTATTCTAATCTTATGTAATGTTGGATTTTTTGATTGCCACACAGCACAAACAATGCCTCGCAACTGCTGAATAGAGACTCAGAACAGTTGAATTCATCCGAACATTTCCCAGTAGAGATAATAGTTTTGGTATTTTGTTGTAACTTGCTTCCCCTTTGTGCTTTTGTACTTGTATTGTAGCATGTCTAAGGCCAGACACTCCTATAGAGTACTACCTGTTTAAAAATACAATGATTAATCTCCAAAATGAATGGTCCAGTGAATGCAGATGCCCAGGTTATCTCTTACAGGCAGGAAAGTCCACTGTGAGGGTTCTCTTGTCTGCTGATTTACAGAGTTGTTATCAGATATCGTTGATGCTAAAGATGGGAGATTAGATCAGGGTCGGAGCTATCTCTGCCTTGTCCTTGTCTTTTCCCTTCACTCTAACTCCTTCTCCTTTATCCGGCCTATGGGAAAACTGTCAGTCATGTACAATGTGTCAGGGGAAATTACCGTCAAGAAATGTAACAAATTCCACAGAATAGTTGCACCAAGTATTATTCGTTAACAGTTGTAGTTAAAGGTGCATTATGTGACTTTTTGGTCAGGGTACCTCACCTTCTTATTTCTACGGATAGGTCATTACTCTGCTTGAAATGTTCCACAGTATAACATTAAATAGCTTTGCCTTGAATTTATTCAATTGCAGATTTTATAACTCAAAATGATGAAAAACAGGCATACTGATTGTGAGCGGGGGTTGCCTCTCCACAGATCTGGCCACTAACTTAGACTGGTTTGGTCTCCATGGTGATAGAAAGGATAAAAGCTACGCTGTTAAGCATTTAACAGACCCTCCATCAGAAAAGTTGCAAAATGCACATTTGTAAAGTGGTGGGGAATTTTAGGTAAAATTTGTACACTTAAAAAAAATCTGACTGTATCTGTCTATATACATCATATATTTGCTAAGTTATTATTAACTTCACATCACTGATCTTTTATTAAACCATTACTTGAATTTAAAAAAATAAAAAGTTGCTACTCTGTTGTTCCATTTCCATTTGCAACAGCTTTCTGTTTGTCAAAGAAAAATGAGAATACCTCTGAACTGACTGCTGTTATGATGGTGGGCTATTCAAAAGTAAGTTGAATTGAATTAAAAAAAAAACAAAACTCCAAAACTCCAACAAAGTAAGTTGAATTGAATTAAAAAAAAACCTATTTTAGTCTAATATAGGTGCACTATGTACGTTTTCTGTTGGGGGTCAGTCGCCTTGTCACCATGGAGATGTTATCGCTTTGTCTGGAATGTTTCACAGTCCAGCATTAAACTTATCTATCTCAACAATAACATTGAAAAACATTGATTCTTCTTGTTTCCACAGATCTGACTTGTTACTTTGCCTGGTGGCATCACCTACTATATTTGACTCCATGGAGATATTTAAGTTTAAATCCTTATTGTGAAACATTCCAGGCGCAGCAATGACCTCTTCACAGAGACAAGCAGGTGCCCTCAAAAGTTACATAGTGCACATTTAAAGGACATTATTTTTGTTCTATGCTGTTTCCTCCTGGAGTTGTGTTTAGTTTAATTTATGTCTAACACACAAATTGTGGATATTTAGTTTGAGCTATTCTCTGAAACAAGAAGTGCTCCACTTTTTACATTCCAAACAGCTTCATTAAAGTCATTTGGTTAATTTAGCAGCCCTGGAATTTCCAATCTTTACTAAACAAAAGATAAGAGAAGTTGAAAACTACTGCTTTGTGACATTAGAAGTTTTGAGCTTAGTAGATGCAGACAGCCCTTTAATAGGATTACGCAAACATGTGTGAATGAAAGAAAATACAACTCCAGGAATGTGTTTTGGGGAGGTAACATTCTAGTAAAGCTTCAAGCTCTCAAGAGTCAGTTTTGTGTAATATAGGACTTTTAACTATATGACTGAAAATAGTTCCAAATTCTTTTACCATCAGGATACATCATTTTGCACTGGAGGAACTGGACTGGAATATGCTGTGCTCTTATGAAGTTGAATCTTAGAATGCTATGACCAAAACCATTACCAAAAGGGTGCATCTTCTCTGCAGACCTCTACAAATTCTCCTTTTCAACCTTGTTCCCATTGCTTTCTATTGCCTGTCTTTTTACAGGGGGATAGGAAAACCTACTATTTCTCCTTTTTTCACTCTCACATCCAGCTAATCCTATTTATTTTCACTTGAATGCCTCCGAAGGGCTTAAAATTTAGTGTGTGGAGCAGAACTTTCATTTCGCGATCCATGCATGTCCGTGTTACAGTGTTTTGCTGCCTGGGCCGCTTAGCAACTATGTCTTACAAAATTCAATACTCATAAATGCATAATAATGCCACATTTTAGGCCAAAACATGTGATATATTCAAATGTCCTGGACTGAAATATGACTGCAAATGTTACTGCATCCCAAATGAGTCTCAAAGTAGTGCACAGGCCCCATCTGGTATGTTTGAAGAGCCATGTTGACATGTGGTATTTCCAGGGGGACAGTGGGGTTGAAAGGTGAAAGGTTAAAGTGCACAGTAGTTAAAGCTGAAGTGACGGTTATGGCTTGCCACTAATCCATCTGCTATTGATGGAGAGACGGTCCTGCAGGGATAGTCCTGACCTGACCTTTGTGTTAGAAATATGTAGGTCCAGAAAGAGATGTGGTGCTCACAGAAATAATTATCGCTGTCAATTGCTCTGTCAGAAAAAATACATGTTTAGGTTTCCATGGTATACACATTGAATTAATTGTGCTATTAATGTTTATATACATTGATGTTTTGCATAGAACGCTGTGGGTGTTCCATATGCATCTCTATTGGCTGAATGTTCAGCAGTTACCATGGTGAGACAATCCGCACATTAGCAATCACACACAAACAAGTTTAAAGATTGTCTGAAAGCAGAAAAGAATCTGAATGGATTTAAACTAATAGGTGTTTTATTTTCACCAACTGTTGGCTAAGACTTGTCAGCCTGTGACTCTAATTTTATGTGTGAGAGACTTTTAAGCACACAAATCATCTCACCTGTTGTAGTTCCAGTCAGCTCTTTCTGGTCGGACTCTGTTAAAATAACAGAGCAGAGCTTTCAGTAAACTTCACATCCACATGTTGATGAATGGCTGCAAAGATCAATACAAGAACTTAAAGAACTAAAGGAAACATAAGGAATTGTTATGTTATGTCTATAATTTGTTGTCATTCCAAAACTCCATTACTAAAAACGTAAAAATGTGATAATTTGTGGAAAATCGGTAGGTTACACTTCAGTCACTGTATGATCAGTTATGAATGGTCATATAGAGATATGCAGCTATTCAATTTTGATCGATTGAGATTCAGTAATTTGTAATCAACAACGATCAGATTGGATCAATTTTAACCAAAATATCTACAGTAAATTCTTTGTTGGTAAAAGCGTGTTGTTTGGAGCTTGTTCGTGTTCAGTAAATGAACCATTTTATTAGTTTTCTAGAATAAAAACCATAACTGATTTATTATTTTCTATATCTTCCAGTCCCAAATGCCCCTGTCCAAATACACATATATTTTTCATATTGCAAACATAGCATAAAACCCAGTCTAATAATAACAGATAAACTCTTTCAGACCCTGGCTGTCACTCGTGCGGTGGCAAATAAAAATTAGGTGGTAATTGTCTTTCACTGTTTCGCACATTAGTGTCACACATATTTGCGCTTTTCCTTGTGAACGCCACTGGAGACTGTAGAAAACTGAAATCACGCCAGGCATATGCACGCAAGAGTGTACTGATATGCACCCGGAACACATAATTGACTATATATAGCATCTATCTTTCTATACGGTCCCTGACACACGCAGCTAATGAACCTCTACTCCTCATCCATGTTGCTTTGTCTTCTTTACTCTTCATTATGAGGTGAATAAACAGAGAAATACACACTTATCCACAGGCATGCACTGTTTTCTGGTGGGAGGCACATTCTGTCAACGCCTCCACAACCACAGGGTCTTTCTGAAAGGGAAGAATATCAAGTGCGTACTGCTTTTGACTCTGAATAGGGCTCTTCTATTGATCAGGCGGATGCTTGCAGAGGAGTGGGTTGCCAAGGAGAACCAACACACCGCCCACTGGAGTTTTCAAATATATTGTTAAAAAGTGAAGGAATCAATGCGCAAAGGAAGAGTAAGGGCAAACAAACAATGGTTATCTGCTTAAAAATCTAACTGGATTGCGTCTTCTTTATATTGTTGATACGATGCCTGGTGAGCTACCTATGCCATTTGAAACTGTGCAGTCTGATGGAACTGATCCAGGAGTTGTGCAGAGGGAGCTCAGAATACTACATGAAGGTACACAATGTAGTTTTCTGCTAGAGAGTTTGCTAAGGCTCGTCATGATAATTACTATATTGACTTACTGCTCTTATTACTTGTAGTTCAATAAATGAATAGCTGGAACAATCGTGTGTATTTTATTTTATTTGTAATAGTGTGATTTTTGTTATTTTAGTTGTAATACGATTTTTCTGCAGCAAAATATCATGCTTCAAAATTTGCTAATGACAGGCCTAGATTTGCTGCTTGTTTGTTTCCATAGAGATGTTGTTTCTTTGCTTGGAGCATTCTGCCGTAGTTGGTCTGTCTTGAATTATTCATATATGTCTTCACATATACCTCTGTCTTGACTTCATTATGGGTGTTTTTATTGCTCAAAATTACCTTGAAAAACATGCACAGTAAAACCACTGTGGGAGAATTCAGGTAAAAATAACATGGTGGATCCTTCAAAGACTTCCATCCGTCCATTTTAATTTTATTTTACTTATCCAGTCATTGGGACTTCAGTCTAAGCAGGGACTTCTAGACTTCCCTCACCCCAGACATTTCTTTCAGCTTCTCCAGTGGGACCCCAAGTTGAAATTATATTTGCTAAGACCACATGATTTCACAGAACTTCAGAAATTTTTGCTCAAGTGACCGATTGGCTCACAAGTTAAAAAAAGAGAGATGTCTGAAGAACTAAACTTTTGAACACTGGGTTTTTGAAGTTTGTTTGTAGTCTGTAGTGAATGTTATGAGAAAATGAAATGGACAACACTATCACAATACCTTGAATGTTCATGTCTCAAGGTTCATGTCTCAGGGTCTTGTACTGACGTTAAATAACCTCCTCCTGAACTCCAGCATCATGCCTCTTCTTCTGATTTTCAAGCTAAAACTATTCATTTGACAACCGTTACCTTTAAGTTTCTCAGAAATGCAGTAGAACAGAATAAACAGAATCATAACAGCACAAACACCACTATTAAAAGCCATTATGCCTTTTAATTAATGTGGCTAATTGCTGATTTTGAAATCCAGCGCGCACCTATGATCTTGAGATTAATAAACCACTTTTCTCATTATCTTCTCTTGAGTAAACAAAAGGTCCCTGTTATAATGCAGACAGCTCTCACGCTCAGACACTTCTTTGATTGGCGGCTTTGTGATGCCGACAGTATAGGCTCCAAATAGAATGCAGGGAGCTCAAAGTTTTATCCAAATCAATGAAGTGAATCAAAAATGACAGCTTATTCAGAGTGAGACAGATTACCTCTGGGTGATCACAACAACATGGCATCTTGACAAATGCAAGAAATGAGTGACAGATGAAGAAGTACAAAAATACACATTTGTACAAAATATAGAGATATGGCTGTTGTTAGTGCAGTGGGACAGCAGAAAGTTGGGCCCCAAGTACATTTTTGGAAGGATTTTTATGCTGGTGTGGATACTTTGAGTAGGATGACCAGAAAATTTGGAGACTCTCGATTTTGGGTGGTTGGTAAGAATAACTTTGTGAAATGAGTGCCTAATTAAGGAAAATTGTTATTCTCTCAGTGAGTCAGTATAGTCACATTTTCTTTGTCTTTTGGTCATTTTTAAGAAGCTTTTCTGTATTTTACCTAAACAAATGACCATTTATGCTTCTCTTTACTGTTTGCAGGTATCAGGTCAAAATAGTGACACCTGGGGCATTTCTTGTATAAAATTGGGACAAATAAATGGTTTTGGTTAAATCTGCTGGGACAGAGGGCTCAAAACTGGGACTGTCCCGGGTAAACAGGGACGTCTCCTTAACTTTGAGTCCTACTGGCTCCAAACATTAACTTAATTAACCAAGTTGTCAATTATAAAGTTTGTTAAGTCCAGGTTATTTTCATGTAATTACAGACAAATCCACAGGCAAATCCTTCATATGACTGCAATGCTCTAAATAATGGTTAGAGTGATGTTTGGAGACTGACATGGTGCAAAATGCTAGCTAAATTATTAACATTGTGGCTATTGTTATTTTTTCTAATTTTTTTCTAATACAATAAAACATTTTTGAACTTGTTACACATGTGGATGGG
>KN501367.1:7656-20118 GCA_000787155.1 Scartelaos histophorus | reverse complement strand
ATCAGGTTTGTTTTATTTAACTTTTATTTTAAGGAAGATGCTTAAAACTATAGTATCAGAATTGGTATTGGAACAGAAAAAGCTTGGTGCATCCCTATGGTACATTAGTCAAGCATCCATTTTCAGTGATGGTTTCTTTTTTCTAATAAAAGACATGAGAGTTGATGCTGAAAATGCAGCTTTGCAAAGACATTTATAATTAGTTGTCATGCAATTCCCACACCATCCTTATCTGCATCTATCTTTGTGCAAATCATGCTGTCAAATCATATATTTATTGTTGACACAATATGTCAAAGAATTTACAGAAAAAAAACTTCAAGTTTTATTTTCATCTGCAGTGTATATGCAGGGGATATTATGCTAAAAGCTTTCTGCTGTTGT
Source organism: Scartelaos histophorus (assembly GCA_000787155.1). Lineage (NCBI taxonomy): Eukaryota > Metazoa > Chordata > Actinopteri > Gobiiformes > Gobiidae > Scartelaos > Scartelaos histophorus. Next base: position 19,734 of record KN501367.1, on the reverse strand, counting down.
TGTAATGTTCCCTCATCTATACATTCTTGAAGTGGTTTTCTGTATCATCTGTGCATATCTGAGTAATTTTGCTCTCTCCCCGGCCTTATTTGAACCCCACGGGTTTTGTAGGCTTCACCCACAAGCCTTCACAACCAAAAGGAAGTGGCACTGAGACAGCCCATCAGAAGAAAAAAAAGTAAAAAAAGAAGTGCTTTATGTGAATAAAGCGCTTTCAAATCAACAAAAGGTAACATGCCAATCTAAATATGTTAAATATTAGCATTAGAACTCATAGAAAAGTGCAGTACCCACTCTTTAAGTGAAAATCATGTGACTGCAGCACCTCTTATGTAATACTCTAATCTTTTTTTATAATGATAAGTTTAACAAATTAAAAGCATAAGTGCACATTAAACAGACTTATTCCCTTTGAATTATTATTTTTGGATAAATTATTACTCATTATAAAGTACTTAAAGTCACTGGAGAAAAGCTTCCATGGACTTTGTAATTAAATCAGCGTGAGATCAGTGAGGTTAACTCCAGCTCATAATGTAACTTTGTCTAAAAGAGACTCAAGTGAAAAGAACAGGTTGAATACAATGGTAAGTGACACCAGCCTTGTCTAAGACTTGTCAATCATCTGTATCTGCCATCTATCCCTCTTCTCTTTTTTCTCTCTCTTTCTTTTCAGTCTCTCTCTGTCTGTCTCTCTCTCTCTCTGACAGCTCCACTGTAACTGTACAAGGCTGCGATCTGAGAAAACCAGAGGGATCAAATAAGTTTGCAAAAAAGAATGAGAGAAAAGAAAATGGTGGAGGTGCAGACTTTGTACCGGGGGGAGAATCGTTTAAACAGAATTGCTTTGAGGGTGCACAGGGCCAACCTAAATCTTCAGCTTAATGCGTAAAATCGATAAAAGTGATCGGCCAGGAAAATAATAGGCAATTTGGTGTCATGGAGATTTAAAAGGAGAAATAAGCCTTAGTGTTGGACAAAAGCTTTAAGAACTTAATTTAAGAGCTGTTATTGTGATGTTTGGTTATAGATCTAGAGGATAAACAGTAAGAATTATGTTGTAATGTAAAGTTATGTTCTTATGATGAATCTTAAAGGTGCACAGTGCAACTTTTCTGGTGCTGAGTTGATCTAATTCCTTGTGAATAGGGGTGAATCTCCACAGATCTGAACTGTAATGTAACCTGCTTGTCTCCTTGGTGATAAATGTTACGTATATGCTGGAACATTCTAGTCAAAGCAGTCATATTTTCAAGGTGGTGAACCCCGCACTAGAAAAGTCACGCAGTGCACCTTCAAACAGTCAATATACATTTAGCTTCACAGACGCCTTTATCACCTTTTGCTGCTTTATGTAACATTTTACCCTGCCTGCTTGTTTCCATGGTGATGTTATTGCTTTGCTTGCAGGGTTCCCCACTATGGTATTAAACATATCAATCTTAGTTATGTTCATTTCAGACAAACCAACCAACAAAAGGAAGAAAAAAAGAAGCCATGGAGGCAAGCATGTGGCAAACTCTCCACCAAAGAAGTGATATATTACACCTTGAACTATAGGTGATGGGTCTGTGGAAAAACACTACACAGTATACACTACATACAGTATTTAAAAAAGCACTACATTGCATCCACTGCACACATACTATATATGTAAGTACTACAAATAGTATAAAAACACTACTAAGCTACATATATAATAGCACATTGCCTTATTAATTGATTCTTCTCAAAATTTGATTCAGTAAAATGCAGTAAAAGGGTAAATTTCAGGGATTTTCAGCAGGCAAATTTTAAAATTGTGTAAATATGTGAAAAAGTTCAATAGAAACAATGTCAGGTCTGCATAAATCTATATTTGACATCTATATTAAGCATTTTTAGGTTTTTTTTTATGCACATGAATTGTACAACCTTAAAAATGATATTGAAAACATGATATTTAAAAACATGGACACGCTTGGACAATTTGTTTGAATATTATGGGGGAAATATCTATTCAAGAAAGCTGAACTACAAAATACTTCAGAAAATATGCCAAAAAAAAAGAATGAAAATAAATTTGATTAGATTTAGAGTAATTTTAAAGGCTGTTCAGGTCGGAAGGTCGCACCACATGAATATTTTAACACTTTAAGTACAAAAAATATGCAGAATAACTAATGATTTCTGAAAAAAATGATTTGGTTCCATGAAGGTCAGAGGTGCTACAGGTATGTGGGGAATTATTATGAAATTTGAACCTTTTTAACTGAAGAAATTGCAACTGGACACACGTCATGTCATTGACCATAAAGCACATGTACTTCTAAACATACTTCCTTCACTAGAACCCCATCGCCCTGCAGCTACAGCCTGGTGGTTCTGAAGGGCAGGACCAGCGATGCCTTACGGTCAAATATATTTAGAAAAACAGCGAAAACCTGTCACAACGTTCGTCTTATTTGACCCTTGAAGTCACTTTGAAGAAGCAGTTTCCCGACCTGAAAAACAATTCATGCTTTAAAGGTTACCACAAATATATCCACTCAATAGGGACATCCTTACATTATATTTTCATAATAGGAAATACTTTGGGGACGAAACGGGCAAAGCAATCTCAAAGGGAAAAGGCACAACTGAATACGGTTTGAAGAGACGGGCTAACAAACAATAGCGACGCGCACGGCGGCAGCTGAAACGCACATTCAATATCTTACGCGGCTTTCATTCGTCTTTGCTTCCGCCCGGGGCTATGTGTGAACAGCGCTCGATCCGCCTCTCTCCTTTACCTGCCAGTGTCACTGCCCAACAAAACTCAAGGAAACTACAGAGAAGGAGGGATCACAGGGGTGCACGGGGAAAGCGGAGGAGAGGGGAAGAGATCATAAGATATAACAGGTAGCGCAGAAGGAGAGGACACTAGAGGACGGGACAGACGCAGCGCTATGGGGAGACCGAGGAGCCGAGGTTGAGTTTAGCAAATCAGGTAAATAAAAGCAGAGGAGAGACCGAGCCAAGAGCGGGCGAAAAGATCAGAGCCAGCAGATGAAATCGCTCAGATAGATAACAAGATAGATAGACACAATGGAAGGCATGGATCAGCAAAAAGCCATAGAGGAGTGTGGTGCATTAGAGTGGCTGCAGGTCTGCTCCAGGTACTTAAGAGGGGAGGGGGTGGAGGATGGCTATAGGCACCGTTTGGAGTCGTCTTTCTGTCCCTGAACTGTTCACTCTTAAAGTCAAGAGAACGGTGAGTGATGGATAAACATTCACTTTGTCCGATAGCGGGTTGGTGAAAGGTGTAAAATAAGGGTCTGTTTATTTCAGAGGTACTTTGAAGGACCAATACTTCACATATTAAAGCGCATGATTACTAATTTGCATGAAAGCATAGTCACTGTAATTAAAATGTTACTGAAATTTGCCTTAAAAATATTTCATTTCTTTATTTGTTTCATTCATTAAAGATGAATACGAAAAATATACCAGTGTGAATAAAAAGGAGGGAGAGGAATTATAAACTTGTAACATCTGCCCCGTGATAGAAATGTTTCCCTTTGTGTGAAAACAAAGTAAAACATTTCTATCACTTCAACAGTTCCAACTACATTTATAAAAAACTATTCACGTGACATACACAATATTAAATACTTGTTAATAAACACAAAAAGACAGTTCATACTTCATACCTTTTAAGTATAGCATGTAAAGTAAATCCGGTATTTAAACTGGATATGACAGGACTAAATCAGCACTAAAACTCAACTAAACCAAACCTAGAGCAGCGTTAAATATTAGGGTCAAACCAGGAAATGTGTGTATGCAGTCTAGAACTAAACTATTACTACACTAAACTACCAACTATTTAAGGACTAAAAAAAAGTTAAACAAGGTCTGACCCAGGACCAGTCACAACTGCAATGTACTAAACTACAGGGAAACATGTGACAGTGACTAAAGCATGAATATTAGTGTGTCTATCTGTAAATGAATAAAGTAAAAACTCAAGAAGTCCATGATCCAAAAAGAGTGTGCACCCCGCAGTATGAGAACCACTATTCTACTGTAGTTACAGGCCACGTGTATTTGCTATTTGTCATCTCTGACACTATTTTTAAAGCCCTCGCAAGATATAATTATGTAAACAGGATTTTTAAGAGCAATCATAAATTCTCCCCAAAGGGATTTTTAAACTTGCAATCTAGGAAACAGCATTCAAGCAGAGTTAAAATGGAGTATCAATATTTATTTTGTTGGAATAAAAGAAACATTTTGATTTCATCTCTTCATCTCATTACATGCCAAATATGACCATGTTTTTATCCAGTTTGACCGTGAGGCCTGAAAACCCTGGACAGTTTCCAGTTACTGACAAGGCTGTTAGTTACAAAATGAAAGAAAATTAAAAGGGCGGACATGTTTATACTTTTGAGTGTCTGTATCCCACATATGAACTCCACTTATTACCACTCTGGGCTCTGAAATACTGCCCACTACACTTTACATTGAAGAGGTTTCTCCTGTTTATCGAAGTGGGCACATCCTCTTCACTGTGGCCATAAAGGCGGCACAGCAGGGTGTCTGAGACGGTATATTCAAGTCATTAATAACTCTTTTTTCCAATGAGACCACTTAAAAATGTAATAGAAAGCAAATTTCATAAAAGCAGGGTTTGAGAAGTGAGTGGAGTGGGCTATAATTAATTATCCCCTCCCATTGTTTGTCAGGAGGCTTTACAATTGGTTGATTACTTACAGTATGTGTCTATAAGTGCCTCTTAAGTACGGCATTCGCACATTGATTATCATGATTAGAACAGCTTAATGCGCACATAAAAACACATACGCTTTGCATTTGAATAGGCCCATTCCCTTTGACGAACCGACGCTGTCATCCCCGTGAAAAGATGCTCCGCTTTCAACTTCAGACATTTCGAAATCCTCCTACTTTTTTCCACGAATAAATACAAGATAGAAAGATCTCGTCTGGCAACTCCGCTTTCTCCAGGCAGCCCAAAGTGTAAAAGGAACACATTTCTCACAAAAGTAAATAGCATATTCTAATTAGAAAGTATTGGAGGTGCTAAAACAGGCGGCAGATGGTTAGCCAGTGCTTCGTTCCTGCTTATCTAGCTAAGTGAGAAAGCTAATAAAAGGTAATTCCCCAGACAGAGAAGTTATTTGTTTAAGTCACTGTTCTTATCCCTGATATAAATTACACGGTGGGGACAAAAGCTGGTAATAAATGTATCAAATCCCACCAGGAGAAAAGGCTTAATGAAGTTGCATTTTCCTAAATAAGCAAAAGAGGAATTAGCTGCAGAGTTACTCGTTTTACATCCTGTCAGTCAAAACGCGGCGACGCTTCCTGAGCTTCATGATACAGACTGTTGCCATAAACTGGATAAAAAAAGAACGTCAGCTACAGCGTTCGACTCAAATGAAATTACAGGAGCGAATTTGGAGCAGAGATTCATCATAAGAATAGGAACTGATTTACGGACAATATATCACAATAAAAACACAATAATCATGTAGAATGGGTTAATACGAACGTTTTAAGACCAAAATGAGGAACCTAACAGCAGTTACAGAGACATTTTCTCAATACAAAGTGAGTTACTCTGTGCGAGATGCTCAAATTGTATATGGATGTAAGTTTATTCTACATTTGCAGGTACTGTTTCCTATCAAATGCTTCTTTATTTTAATCCAAGTGCATTTGGGTTCATTTTTGCAAAGGAGAATGAAAAAAATAAATAAATAAAAAAATCTTTGTTTCTGACTAGTTGATATTTGTTCAAATTGTCTGGCTTAATTGCACCCAGATGTGATTGCTACATTAACTAAATGTCAAATCAATCTGCAATGTTTTCTAACTAGGGTTTTACAAATGCATAATGAATTGGTAATGACTTTGGCTGAAAATGTTCTATGTTTATAACCAGAATTAAACCAGGTCTAAATGAGAACAAAACGACTTAAAGGTGCATCATGTAACTTTTCAGGAGGAGGGGTTGTTGCTTGTTGCAGTGGAGATGTAATGGCTCTGCTTGAAATGCAATAGTAATACAGATCTGACTTCCATTTATTTTATTACACTTTTTTATTGCTAAAAAATGATTCTCCTGCACCTGCTCTGTCTGTCTCCATGGAGATAGATACATTTAACATTATACTGTAGCAGATATGGCAATAATATCTCCATGGAGACAAAGAAATAGCAAATCCTCTATTAGAAAAGTTACACAGTGTATCTTTAAAGTGCCTGGTGAAATACTCATTTTACTGAAATATAGTTTATTTAAAATTTTAAAAACATTTTCCAATTTTTTTCCATTTGGATCATTTTTTAGGTTTAATTTTTAGGTTTAACTTTACTTGGAAATCATGACGTTACACTAGGGAATTCCATACCTCAATACTTGTACTACTGGACCATAAATTCTCAAATGTACAAAGAGATTATTATTCAACAAATTAAAATATGAGAAACTATCGGAAAGAATACTCCCTATTCCCTAGTCTGATGTTATCAAAACTTTTCCTCTTGATTGGGGTAAAACTATAATTTATTTTTACAACTACTTAAGTCAAAATTAGCAAAACTTGCACTTTAAGTTACTTTAAATGACCAAAGGATGAGCAACAACTGAGTATGAACTGAACAGCAACTACAACAAACTAAATGGCTTTCTAAATGGCAAACATTTCAGACATTTCAAGTAGGTGTAGGTAAGCCCACACTTTTTGAAGTACCATAATCTTCTCCAAATACTCTTTTTCTGAATACAACTAGTAACCCTGAAGTTTAGATCTGTACAAAATTGTTCTAAAATGTGATTCTTGTATTTGTTTGTCCATATTTCAGTCTCTTTCACATAACATTACAGCCATCAGTTTTATAGTTTTCCAGCTTTTTTGTTGAAAATCAAATTCTTAAATGGACCATGAACACTTGAAATAGCTGAAAATGTGTTGTTCAAGTCAATTTCGTATTCACTTTCAGTCTCAAAACTTTTTTGTCCATGTTTGCTAATGTATGCAAAAGAAAATACTGAACATTTCACTATAGAACTGAATAGACGAAAGAGTTGATAGTTTACCTGTAGCGTGAGTGAGCCCCCACACTTCCTGTCCGTAGATGTCCGTTTTATTCCAGACCAGTCTATGGACCAGACCGGGCCCGGCGGGGTACCACCTCTGATACAGCCTCCCTTGCACCGAGGCACGGACATGGACTTTGGAGAGGCCACCCAGGGGAGACACGGGGGACGAGGGAGACGGCGGAGTGAGCAGCACCCGGAGCAGTGACTGGTAGCCCGCTGCTCGTGTGCTCAAATAGCTGAGCTTGACAAAAGCACCGGGGATTGAAACTTCCTCCTGGACTGCCTGCGGAGAATAGGAAAGAGCAAAGTGAGACAAGGCAGACTAAAGAGAATTTTACTGAGGAGGAGAAATACTATTGGGCGGAAAAGCTTTAAAAACTGAATTTAGTATGGCTGCAAGGTTAATCATAGCTGAATAGAAATTTCAATGGACACAAATCCCAAATCGTGAAGGCTGCAATATTTGAAGTACCATAATTTCCTCCACAAACCACTAAATATCCACTCGAATTCTGAATGCAAAAACTCACCCGTGCAGTTCTGTACAAACATGTTCTAAAATGTGATTTGTGTATTAGTTTGTCAGTTCATGGGCTTAGCTGTGAATGTAAAATGTGCAAATGCGTTTAAAACATGAACTTTGAGCAGAATTATTAACCCATAATAAAACATAAACACTGTAATGGTTTGAAAAATCACAATTAGATATAAATTTTTGTTACAGAACGTTTTGGAAAGGCCATTAATTTAAAAAGGACACGATTTTTATGTGAGTAGATCTAGTTCATTGACATTTACATTACAAATCTAATAACAAGCCTAGAATCAGATAAACCGATCATCACAAAACTGGCAACATTTATCAATTAATCACTACATGTTTAGAGTAACTGTTGTAAATGGACATTATCTCTCCATTATTTAGCCTCTTTTTCATGTTTGTCTTTACCACATTAGTTAATGTAACCGTTTGCATGCTACTGTTAAGAATATATGGTAAAAAAGGCCACTACACAATGAGATTTTTTCTGTCTTAAATGATTTTTAAACCTGAGAGAAAAAGTATACACCGCAGACACCAGGAGAATTCTATGAGATGTTAAAGACTGCTGCCAGACCACAAGCTTAAAAGTTGTCAGTGCACCTTGTGTCAGAGTAAAATTACTTGCTAGAGACTCTTTAAGTGTTCAAAAGACCAGAGCACTGCCTTTCTAGTTATACAAGACAAAACTGTGTTGTTATTATTTGTGAAACGTGGTGAAATACTGCAGATATATGTTTATTAATTCACAGAAGGCTGGTGGTAAAGTGCACAGGAAGTGGAGTCACTATCGCTAATCTGCAGCTTCACCTCTGTGCACTGTGGATGTGAAGAGACACACATGAAGAACTACTCTTTTTACTTTTAAAGAACATTTCAAACTGGAATAATAACGCTGTTTTGTGGACTGGATGTCATTATTAGCAGAGGATCATTATTATCTATGGATAATGTGGATGAGGTGCCACGGTTTCAATATTAACAACATTACGAGAGGTGAGTAATAATTATTTTTGAGTTTGCACCTCTGTGTCCGTCACCCTGTCTCTGCCACTGACGCTCTGTTTTATTGGCTCTTACGGTAGCGTCGCTGATGTTTGGTGGCTAAGATTTGACAGAGCAGCTCAGAGTCACACTGACACCCCACATGAGGAGCGTAGTGCCTTCAAAATCACACATGAAGACACAATATCTGGTCAGGCCGCTCAGGAAGAAGCAAATCACAGCCAAAATCGGGCAAATTCGCCCACAGTGTGTGTATTACTTGACACAAAATTATTATAACCTATAAGTAATATTTGGTTGTATTATATTCTATGTTTATTATGTATTTCTTATCTAACTGAACCTATGCAAGTAAGAAAGTTTTTAAAGTTCTCTGAGTTATCTGTAACGTTTTTCATATAGTGATTTGTATTCTTAGATAATTGCACACTTCTAGAATTTAGAAAGGTGTTTGACCAATAAGTGTAATTACTAGTTGAGTAAAACGTGTAAGCAGCAGGTACAGGGTGAAACCATTCGCGCATTGAGGTGTTTTAAGGCCAAAATAAAGGCGGCATTCACAACCATAACACAGAACAACATTTGAAAGTATAATCTCTAAAACAAATCTGTCTCTGGTTTATTGTTTTTATCAGACTCCACCATCTGTGAGATTAAGAGCTAATGGGAGGCTGCAGCAGACATGTTTTCATCCACACTTTCCACAGTTTTGATTACCTTAAATCAACCAACTTTTTCTGATGAGAGGTTTTAGGCGCCGTGCTTTTCATTTTCAATCTTTATTTGTCCAGAGGTAATATTTTCAGAGAGGATTAACTCATAATGGTTCACTAATCAAACCCAGTCTTGTTGGTTATTTTAAAAGGGCAAACCAAGTGATAAGTAGAGACATTAGCAAATATAAAACTTCATTTGATTCAGTATGTGCTTTTGCAAAAAAAACACCCCAAAAAAACAGAAAGACTTTTAGCAAAACATTTCTCCTGAGTACATTTGTAATTACTGGTATATGGCTATGTATATATAGTTATGAACAGAAATCAGATATATATTTATCTAATTTCTGGAGTTATCAGATTACTGAAATCCAGTTACATCTGATGCGAGTAATCTGATTTCTTTGTGGTTGCTCACACGTGTGCAGGATTGATGAGGAAAATTAATTAAGAAAATGCCAAACTCACATAACAAAGACAAAGTAAATTAAAATGTTACAGATTAAAATAGTTACTCTAATTTACACACCAAAAAATCTACAAATTAACTGATGCATATAACCCAGTATTTTTGATGATCAGATTGGGGTCAAAAGTATTTTAAAAAGCTGATACTAACGGATACTAAAACTAATATCCAGGCTAGATACTCATTAAAGCAGGTATCAAATTTGATTTCACTGGACAGAAATGAAACTTTCCTAAAAGATTTAGAATGATCTTGAGCTGTATCAAAGAGCACATAGACGAGTATACGCCTACAGAACCTACCTGGACCACTGAGGGATTACCCAAATATAAGAACGCGGGGTACTATAAAAGAAAGTACTATGATTTAAAGTGAAAAAGTGCTTTTGTTTTGTTTTTACTCATCATCGTGGTATCAGCGTCTATACCTTAGTACCGTGGTTTTGTGACAACACTATATCATATTTATTTTGTTCATGAACAGACACCAAAAATGAGATCTAATTATTGTGTAATCTGATTATTCTAGTCCAGGTCATGTCACAGGACATGTACATGTAATGCACCCATTGAACCTGACCTCCAGCTGTCTTTGAGGCCCTTCATTTGCCTGTGTCTGAGCAGAACAGCCATTTACATTGACTTCATTTGGCATTTGCATCATGTAAATATGGAATGAGCTAAATTTGCAGAAATCTGAGACGCCGGAGATGGTTTGTTGCTGAGCTGTTGCAAAATACATCTAAAGCTCATTTTCACCGACTGTCATGTGTCCAGGTTAATTTGAATACAAATTTACATTTGGGGCATATTAACATAGAGTGTACCTGCATCCTCCCCCCACTGCCCCCAACCCAGATCCCACCTCACACACTAGCATGGATTACATTTACACTTTTACACATATTACACTATATTCTGATCAATGTTATAATGGTGTTTCCTCACAAACAAACCTGGAGTTGTTTAGTTTCATTCACACGTTTAACATACGCCTAAATGTGTAAATGATACACAACACAATTCTATGTATGTCTTTGAGGTAACAACATTATAACATGGGTTTAAGCTCCCAAGAGACTATTGTGTGTAATATAGTACCTTCAAATTACATAAAACTGGACTAAACCCTTAAAAAATCTCAACTTTCAGAATTTATCATTGCACTCTCCCTGAAATAATTGGATAAGCAAATAAAGACATATTTTGAAATCCATTTTAAATTCTAATTTGTGTATTTTGTTAGACTGATGTAAGACTGCAGTCATATCGGCTTCATTATAATAATTTATTTTATTCAGTTTTGCCGTTTGTATAAAATGACGATTCAGCCAATATTATACCACTTAGTTAGCTATACTGTCAGCGGCTTATAATTGAGTGCTGACATGTTGTGGGTGGAAAAACTGGAAGGGTAACTGAACAATATGTAACGACAATTTAATTATAATGTAATGGCTGACTCAGGAAATGACAACCTTTATTGGTTGAATATTGTACCAGTAAATAACAACAGAGAACTAGTGGAGAAAATATTGATATAGACTAATTATGGGCGTATATTATGACTTAATAATATAATTTTGTCCTTCAGCGATTCTTTGTGTATAAAATTGCCTCTGTATTAACTCAAAGATAAGACTAATGAACACAATTTACATTTAAATATTAAACTTGTCGATCACGTCTCCATTCACTTGCTTCACTTAGTTAATAATACCTCAAAAAACATGCATTTGAGTGGGCTCGCTTTTCCACAGATATGATTTGCAGTTTTGGGTGTTTTATGTTTGAGAAAAGAATATGGGGTTGCATGAAAAACTCCATGTATGTGTGTGATGAGGAAACGACATTGTAAAATAGATCAGAAAATAGCTTTATGTGGATGAATTGAATCCTTATAGTTTACCTGTAGTTCTGGTATAGCAGCCCCTTTATCAGAACACGCTCCTGTGTATCTCGGCAGAGGATACGGCAGCACCAGCGGATACGGACTCAACACGCTCATGACGTCACACTTCGGAGTATCCACTTCCTCTCTGGACATGGTCACCTGATCCAATACCAGGAAGTTGTTGTTGGGCGTCCATATTGTGCGAGTCTGGGGCAGAAAGGGCGGTCGCTGGAACATCAGGGTCACGGACATGGCTCCCAAAGTCACCACATCAAAACTACAATTCAATAACAGACATACAATTAGATTCAGTGAAAGGAAGATGAAATAATGGTGTGTTTTGTGCTTGTTTGCAGTTTGGGGC
>KN501363.1:26444-38700 GCA_000787155.1 Scartelaos histophorus | reverse complement strand
TGCTAATAATAATAATTAAAACTTTTTTTTTTTTTTTCATTTTAAATATTACAGTGTTATTTCTGAAGTTATTTGAAATGGTATTCTTTACCTTTGGTTGAAGTACAAGCTGTTTTATTGGACTTTGTAAAGTCCACCTTGACGGGAGTTTGCAAAGTCATGGAAGCATAGTGAATTATTGTGCATTTCATAACAGTCCCACGGGAGCCTGGCTTTCCAGCAGCAGCAGCAGCAGCAGCACATTGCACCCTGTGTCCAAGCCACTGCCCTGCATTTTCTGCTCAGGTCTACTCATATTACCTTTGGACTTGGGAAGAGTTTTTAGAAAATGGATGCCAAGCACCATCAACCTAAATGAGACTTGGCACAAGAAGTGTTTACCTTTGAGTCACCAAAACAGAAAAAAAATGTCATTAGCACATATTACATGTAGAAGCCACACCAACAGTGTTGTTTGAATATTTAATGTAAAAATTGCATTATTGTGTTGTGTGTGAAATGTGTTTTAGCACCTAAATAAGACCTACAAAACAGACGTGCCACTGGTGCTCATGAACTCCTTCAATACTGATGAAGACACAAAGAAAATCCTGCAGAAGTACACTCACACCCAGGTCAAGATACACACCTTCAACCAAAGCAGGTAAATACTTCACATATATACTTTTTTGTATTAATTTTTTTTATTTACTCCATCAGGACATTTATATAGATTGGTGTACAATATTGTACAGTAAAAAGGAAACAGAATCGAACAAAAGCTAAAAAATATATAAATAAATAATAACAATAATACATATACATACCTATGTCTATGAATATACATACTTGCATATCCAAAACAAAGTAATTTCTTTTCCTTTTTTTAACCCTGTGTGCACGAATTAGAACCTCCCACCCCTCCCCTCCCAGCCAGTCCGATAGCGTTAAAACCCTTTTGGAAATTGAATTGATTGGCTCTGAATGTATCAATACCTGCATGTCATGAGATTTGAGTTGGCATGCATTATTCGTGAGTATTATAAGTGCAAATAACTGTAATGATGTCCAATAGACATAAAGGTCAACATGACCTAAGCCAACTATTAGTCTTTTAGTAAAGTAGTACGGATTAGTAAAGAGGCTTTTTGACAGAAAATGCAAGTTTGAGTACGATGCCAGAGACCACTCAATAAACCACAGCAGAGCTGACCTTGTTAGCCACTGCCATTAGTGCATCTGTAATACTGCACACACTGTTGGGTCACGGGGCTATGGAAGTTCTGTTAATGTTATAAGGGCTTCTCAAAGTTTAGTTTTAACTTCATTTCAAGTATTTTGGGCCTTGTGGTATGTATCTAGTATGCATCTGCTCACTACATAGTGAAGGTATTTGTAAAATTTTAATAGAATCCTCACTTTGTCCTAAATGTACAGATGAGGAAACAGTTGCAGTAAGTAACATGAGTTACAGAAATACTCAAGTAAGTGATTTTATGGTTTTAAGTCATTGAATATCTGCACACACTTGCACAGATCTTATCTCAGATTGCACATTGCAACATTTCTAGATTTAAGCATCTGTTACCCAACCATCCTCTGTACCATCCACCTGTCATATGTTAAACAAAATATAATTGATTACAATCTGCAAATCAATAAATAATATCAAATATTAATATTTAAAATATAAATGTTTTGATGTGTTGATTGCAAGTTATATTTATTTTTTTTCTTTCCTATTGTTTTTTCCTTTTACTATGGCAATACAATTTAAAATACATGAAATGGCAGTGTTACACAGCATTTTTGATACAACTATGATGAGCTGAAAACACTGTTATAAAATTTACTGTTCAGAATTAAAGTTTTCTTTCTAGTTAACATGCAATTCATTTTGTGCTTTTCCCCATTGTTTTATCCTTGCAGGTATCCTCGTATCAACAAAGAATCGCTCCTTCCAGTGGCCACTAACATGAGCATGAGTGGGTCCAGTGCAGAGGGCTGGTACCCTCCAGGCCACGGCGACATCTATGCCAGCTTCTACAATTCAGGCCTCCTTGACCAACTTATCGCTGAAGGGAAGGAGTACATCTTTGTGTCCAACATAGACAACTTGGGAGCCACCGTGGATTTGCACATCCTCCACCACTTAGTCTCTCAGCCCAATGGAAAACGCTGTGAATTTGTAATGGAGGTGACGGATAAAACACGTGCTGATGTTAAGGTATAAAACACCGCCCCTTGTTTTTTGAAAGGTGTGCTATGTAACTTTTCTAGGAGTTTTTGGACTTGTTTTTCTCCATAGAGATGTTATTACTTTGCCTGAAATTTTCAACAGTATGACATTAAACTGATGTATCTTGCCATTATTTATTTACAAGTGTTTATATGGCCCAAATTCACCTGAAAACTACAAATTCATAGATCAAGTTTAATGCCATTTTGAAGAAAATTCCTGGCAACATCTCCATGGAGACAAGCAGGTGGTGTCCCCCAGAGAAGTTACATAGTGCATCCTTAAGTAATTAAAATACTGTTGTTTACTTGATTTTGTATTGATACATTGTTTTATACATACAGGGTGGTACATTGATTGAATATGATCGCAAACTGCGCTTGCTAGAGATCGCACAGGTTCCTAAAGCGCATGTGGATGAGTTTAAATCTGTCACAAAGTTTAAAATCTTTAACACCAACAATTTGTGGATTTCTCTGCTGGCTATCAAGAGGCTGCAAGAGCAAAATGCAATGGACATGGAGATTATCGTGAACCCTAAGGTGAGTGTTAATGAGCCACAGTAACTCTTAAAGTTACAACATATTTAAGGCATAAAAAAATAACCTGGATGAAGGAAGTGCATTGATAACATTCTTGTGGCTTGTACCGTGATGATTTTCACAACTCAAGCTTTAACAGATTTATGCAACAAATACAAAAATATTGTGACTGCGCCCCTTTTACAAACCGGACGTTTTTTTAAATGGCAGGGTTACATTAGGATGTGGACTAGGATTAAGATAAAGGCTTGAGTTAGAGTCAAGGCTATGGTTAGGGTTATAGAGTTAGGGTTAAGCTTAGGTCACATTAGAGTTGGGGCTACGTGTTAGACTTTTTTATTTGGGTGGTTTGGGTTTGCAGTCACTATACTTATTGTGGGGTGTGGCGTTTGCGGGGCGGCGTTTAGCATTTTTATTTTTGGAAAATGTAAATAGCCAAAAGTTAGGCATAATTTCAGGATTTTTCGTCATTGTTCAAAAATTGTGAAAAATGGGTGAGTTGTTTAGGATTAAAAAGAAAGAAAGAATGAATGAATGAATAATATTCTGTTAGGCCCCAGCCTCTGGCACTTTGGCCTAACAAGTGATTCAGACTGAAATAAAGAAACTCCCTATTTCTTAGATAATCCAACATATGGTCAGCCTGCCATATTCTGGGAGTGACAGGCCAAATTGTAATGAAACCACTACCAGTTTGTTTCTTTGTAATTATCTTAACAGGCGTAAAAAGCTCGAGGCACTTATTTTCTTTTGGGGGGGTTCATTATCTGATATTACTTTGTGGCGATGACCTGTCACCTGCATGATTCCATGGAAATGGAAAGTTCATATATTCTCCATAGATTAGATAAATTTCAATACTGTGGAATATTAAAGACAAAAGAATAGTATTTCCATAGAAATAAGATGAAGGCACTCCTCTAAGCCAAGTAAGAATTGGGTTTAAGGAGATGCAAGCCTTTAAGTACAGATGTTTTGCTACATTTTTCAATATATATATATATAATATAAAGTATAAAAACGTTTTCTTTTCTTTTTTTTAATAAAAACGTATGTGGTGGAGATTTAAAATCCTAGAGTAATGTCAAGGCCTTTTGCCTGTATATGTTGCTTGTGTTTTTTTCTCTTCGTTGTACTTTGAAACCAGGAAAATCAGGATTACAGACAATAAATTGTGCAATATGTTACTACATAAGTTTCACCTCTGTATCGTTGTAACTTGGCTGTTCAGTTTATTGCCATTCTAATTATAGTTGAAGTTGTAAAAATATATCTTACTTTAGGTCATTACTTTTTTTCAGGCAGATTTTTAGAATTTTTTAGAAGTTTTGTAATATAACTTCTCAACAGTTTTTCTGTTTTGCTGGTTTCATTCAATAAACAGTACTTGTATTTATGTAGTATTTATGTAATAAAGTAATAATATCTAGGTAACTTTTATTCTAAAATCAGGTCATAATTACATGTTGCTTCAACCAACCAAATCCCTCTGTGGTACAATATGTTCAACATTAGAATGAGTTAGATTTATAGAGAACAATCAAAAACTCCAACATACTCACAGAATGAACATTAACAGAATTAACACTGCACATTGAACTAAAAGAAACACTTTACTACTGTGACTCAAACATCTCTTTTGGCAGACTCTGGATGGCGGTCAGAATGTGATTCAGTTGGAAACTGCCGTGGGTGCAGCCATCAAATGTTTTGACAATGCTCTTGGCATTAACGTGCCGCGCAGCCGCTTCCTCCCCGTGAAGACCACCTCTGACCTGCTGCTGGTCATGTCCAACCTCTATAGCCTGGACGCTGGCTCTTTGACCATGAGCCCAAAGAGAGAGTTCCCCACTACACCACACGTCAAGCTAGGCAGCTCCTTCACTAAGGTACACTCTACATAGGCAGAGATATATGCTGTTTTGAACATGTTTATGTTAAAACCTCATTGTGTAACATTTCTAGTGATTGGCACCCAAACTGTTTGTCTTCATTAAGTTAAAGCCATGCTTTGGAACATGGCAAACCAATAACATCTCCATAAAGACCAACATGTTTTGAAGGGTGTTTCTGAGAGAAATATTACACAGTGAGGCTTTAATGTTTCTTGATTTACACAGTAAACCAATAATTTCATGTCCTGGTAATTGTTTTCAGGTTCAGGAATACTTGATGCGTTTTGAGAGCATCCCAGACATGCTGGAGCTCGACCACCTCACAGTGTCTGGAGATGTCACATTTGGTAAAAATGTTTCTTTGAAGGTAAGTCTTAATACAGGATTTGTATATTTTGTATATAAAAAGATGAATGTCTTTACATATTGGAGGCTTGTACAATAGCACTTCTATTATTTATTGTTTTTTTGTGTCAAAGTTGACCAAAACCCTCATCCTCCTTCTAGGGAACTGTCATCATTATAGCCAATCACGGAGATCGAATTGACATTCCTGCAGGTTCTATGCTGGAGAACAAAATTGTTTCTGGAAACCTGCGGATTCTGGATCACTGAGTTCCTTTGGAACCCATCCCACAATGCACCTGTAACATGTGACCAAGTTGGCTTTATTACTCAATGTACATGTGAAATCTCTGTTTGTCATAAAATGGATGCAAATAGGATGTAGCAGCACAAGCAGTGCTTTGTTTTGCAAAATTTTAATCTGCTGCCACCTGCAGGATCAATTTAAAAGTAAGGAATAGCATAAATTACAAAATGTCCTTTAGCAATTACATCTGTCATAAAAGTTACAATTAACTGTACCTACTTGACCTGATAAAACATGTTGATGCTTGAAAATAGAACATGTTTTTTTTTCTTTAGGTACGTTTATTTGACTGTTTACACAGCACTAATGAATTCCATGAAGCAATGAACTGTCTAATGTTAACACTGATCGCATACAACACTTTTACAACATCCCTGAGCCACAACAGAAACCAGTGTACTGTTTTGTTTAACAGTATTTTTCCAAAGATGTCATGGCAGCATATGTTTATATACTACGGCTCAGTAATATACAACTGAATATTTTGCTATGTATTGTCCAGACAAGACAATGAAGTTTGTCAAATCTGAAGAACTGTGAATGTCCAAAGTTGCATTCACATAATTTTGTCATGTCTGTATTTGGTATTGTAAAGGACTGATATCGATGCACCTTCTAAATGGGAATTTTTAACAAGAATACACCTTAATGAAAATCACAATTCACTCAAATTGGCACTTAAACTGAAGATTTTTTAAAAGACTCAAGATATTTGAATATTACTGCTTGTGTCATAGATGGTGAAAAATGAAGTCCATTTGTTTAATGGCTGTTAGACTCTATGTCCTGTCACCTTGTATTGTGTCCTTATTCAAGATATGCCATCAGACAATGTAACATTTGTCCAAAAAGTGAAGGCCTTCTTTACTGTATTTTGTTGTGTGGATTTACGAGAATCCCTGCCGTGCATTCCTTTCATGTTTTATCATAGTCAGAGTTCACTATGACCTTCATGTTGTCTAATGCCTCCATGTCAGTATCACTGCATTAGTTAATTTAGGGACAACACAAGAAGGTGCAATATTTTATGCAGTGTTGATTTGAGACACTTGACCGTACTGATGTAGAGCATGGTAAAAGCAACGTGTGCTAGACATGTGTGGAGCGAAAGTCTGAAAGCAATAAGTGTTGAGTGTGAGGTCTCAGCAGAGCTCTGGACCCTCAGAGCTGAATAAAGTGCAATATGAACACAGCTTGTGTTTTGTCATATGTATCAATATAATATGTTGATTTACAATTGTATTTAAACACTAACCTGTGTTGCCAGTGTATTACACACATATTTGTTTATTCTCAGTATACGAACAGGCCATGTAAAGCTCAGAAAGTCCAAAATTAATTTATTAGTGCAGAGGTTGCACTAACTGATTCATGATTTGCTGTAGCGGTTGGGGTTTAGGTGCTTTAAAGTCTTTAGAGAGAGTCCTTTTAGGTTTAAAGTTTAGATCAGCTGAATGTATACATTTTATGGCCACTACAACATTGTGACACACTTTATTTATTAACAATTGCAATGTTAATTGTTATTTGCTAGATTAAATATTTGATTTGACATGAAGCCATTGTCAATATGTAGGCATATCTGATAAATAAACATTTGCACATTATTGACTTTGACTGAGGTTGATGAAATGCCAGGACCTTAGCTGTGGCTATTACTGAACCTACTAAAATCGGAAACAATCCAGTGCAAATTCGTGTAAATGAAATAAATGAAACCATGACTCCACTTAATAAACTTTTTACACTTTATTGTTTAAAGTTGTTACAAAAGTGTATGCTTCAAACATTCTTTCGCCTGTAAGCACAAGAAGAGGAAGGACAGTGCAGGAGCAGGTGGACTATGGCAGGACAGATACAGACATGGACATAACAGTACAGTGAAGAAGCCCTTTATCATGTGCCTTCTCCACAAAACAAACAAAAGCACTGACCTTTGTGGAGGTATCCTCATTAGACCTTAGTTATATCTGTATGTGATTATTCAGCTGGGTGCTAAGTTTCTCCCTGAGGTGAGCTGTGTGTTGCAGTCCGAGTAAAAGGAAGACCTTGGTGAAAACTGTGTGGACAAACTTTCAAACGATCTTCATAAATGTATATAGTCTAATACACTCACTACGGCTGGCTGTGAACATGTTACCTACCAGGAGGTAAAGGCTGTTATGGAGAGAAGGCTTCTACAGTGTGTGTCTCAGTTCTTTGCACCTGATCTTGTCAACATTGTCAACAGCATGCAAAATACCAAGACTGCTACAACCTTTAAAATGTTTCATTTTTACAGAGGAAAGGGTGTTAGTGTTGTCATAATAAAATTACTGCCTATTATGTCTAGAATTGTTTTTATTGTTAAAATTGTTTTGCAATCTCAAAGTGTGACTTGATGGTCCATATTCATTTACTCTGTAGTGATAGGCTACATCTGTAGCCACAGCTGCCCTGGGGCAGACTGACTGAATTGAGGCTGTGAATGCAACAGTCCTGGTATTTTCTATTCTGTGATGAACAGCTTGTTTCATTTGAGACAAATTTGCATATAGATTGAAAACAACATGTAACATGTTCAGAGTATGTGTGTCTAATATTTTATAGCCAGTTGAGTTTTCTGATATTGTATTAGTGCAAATTTGATCAAAAACAGCTCGTTTCTGAGTGCTGCTGTTATTACTTGGGAAGGGCACTACCGGATCTGGCTCATTGGGGTTTATTTAGGTTTGCAAGCCACAACTTTCAAATGATAAAAGCACAGGTCTGCCTCCATGTCAGTGTGATTTTGACATTTGTAATAGTCTTGCTACATATCTGCATTGCTGTGGTTGATCTGAACATTCACTCATCCACACAAAGTTTCCTCATTAAAGGGCTGGCTGCTTACACAGATGCCTTATTTTCCCATAATGCTTTGGGGAGATTCCCAAATGTATTGCTTTGAATGTAAAAAGGCAAATGATGCTTGTTTCCTAATGAGAGGAAAATCAAACTGAAGAGGTTACACACAACACAACGTCACACCCGAGTTAGAACAGGGAATAAATACGACACAGGTCTCAGATCAGTGGATACGGGACAGACAAACATAGAAACAGGATCCTCAGACCAAACGCACACCATCTCCACAATAAAGTGTACTTTCAAATGCTCAAGGTCTGAGGGATAAAGCCTGTTCTCTGGATCATAAATAAACATCAGCTCTGACACATGTACACAGGGAAATATTGCAACAGGAACATAAACACTGTATGTTTGCCCTACAGTTGTACACATGAATACTGTTAAATGAGACAATCATTTTATGCAGCAGTGTTCTTGGTTTGGTTTCTGTGTCTCTGGTTTCATGAAAATATAGACATCTTTTCTTGTCATGTGTGAAAAAGCAATACAAAGGTCACTTAAAAATGAGAGACAAAATGTCATTTTCTGTTACTGCAGAAAAAAGCATAAATCACACAGTTAGTGTTAAAGCGGTCACTGCCGCATGCTCCTCCCACACTGCCTTTAGTCTAGAGGTCCCTGGAAGATGAGTCTGACGTAGCCCTGTTCCCCGCTCAGCTGCTGCGCGCAGAACGGGCAAGCTGCATGGAAAGTGTGCGTGCCGTGGGGCAGAGGGATCTGGCTCCAGAATGAGGCTGTCTTCTCAGAGCAAACATGGCCGCAGGGGTTAAAGGCGTGAGTGGGCGGAGCAGCGTCCACGTAGAAGCCTGCCTCACAGCCCAACCACAGTGGGACATAAGGACCCTTGGCCCGGCACATTGGGCACTCTCGGAGGCGGCTCTCTCGCCCCTCCCGCTCCTCAAGATGGCCGCCCCAGTTGTGATAGCCATGCACATGGCCGCACTGCAGATAGACCCAGGGCTGCTTCTCATCAGGAGTGTCCTTACGGCGCATGGAGGGAAAGGCCAGAGTGTTAAAGCCCACAGGACACTGTGGACGTGCTGCATTGATCTCTTGTCGTAGTGCCTCCAAGTGTTTGAGTGTGGGAGTGCGCGCCAGTCCTTCAGCTGTTCTCCACAACAGTGTTGCACCGCACAAGTCAATAAGGGAACCATCCACCAGCTCCTGGCTTTCAGTCTCCACCTAAAGGACAGAAATACAGGGTTCTAGGTTGTGGCTTACATTAAACAACACTAGGTGGCAGTGTAACACAGAATTTCATATATGACATGGACCAAACGTTTGCCGTGCCCTGGGGTAATCACAAAATGAAGGCCAAAATTTAACATGGGTGCCATATAGGTCAATCAGACATTATTGGAACACACAGCACAATGCAGCAGAGCTAACTTCAGAAACTTCCTGACTAATTTATTTTAATTTGGTTATAAATTTTGGACTATATCATCCACAAAAATCATTACAGACATACAGGTACCATTCATTTCCAAGGAGAAAGTGTTTGTACTGTGAAAAACTGGAACTACCTCAAAATAATCTCATGAGTGAAGGCCTATTAAGCTTTGCATTATCTATGACTGCCACTGTGCAGTCAATAAAACTGAATAGTCCCATGAAGCTCAATTGACCATACGTAATTGTAACAGGCTTTCCTCCTCTGCAAAGTATCTAAATTGTCAATCAACTGTAAAATATGAATAGGTTTTGATAGTGCCACATAATCCACACATGGCTCCTCTTGATAGTATAATGTGCAGTGGCTGAGAGCAGTGCTGAGGAGACAGAGGAGCAGGTGGGAGGAGTGATAACGGCATGTATTTATTCAGTGGGAAAGAGCCTCAGTCCTCTGACACAAAACCAGCTGTCCAGAGTGCTTAAGGTGTGAGTGCCCTCTGTTGGCTCTGCTGGAGCAGTGTTTCAGATTGACTGTGACAAAGGCCCTGCGTGGTCATAGTCATACACACCACTGTATTAACCCTTGAAGGGTTTAATCTGAAGAATTAATGGCGTGGTTATGTTTTGGTGTATAGGTGTATATACGTCACAAAATAAACTTTAGCACACACTATAACAGGATAAAGCAATGTGGAGGTGTCTTGCAAAGGGACACAGATCAGTGCCACGGTCAGCCTAAGCAAATAGAAACAAGAATAAAAGAGAAATGTGAAATACTAGTCTCACCATCTTCCCTCTCTGCTGTGCTGAGCGCGTCTCTCTCAGTGTGAACACATTTCCACAGACAGAGATCTCTCTCCAGACACCGGACTTAGAGTCCTGACTGAAGCCATTACGAGGGTGCATCACTAACACACCATTTGTGGTCAGTCCATCCATTTGACCGTCTGGTGTCTTCCACTTAGCAGCTTTCTCCTAAAAACACGAAAGCAGGGTATAACAGTTTCATCTGGGACACGTGCTGAAATATTTCTGAACTAATCATCAAATAATAACGAACCCCGAGGAAGATGTTCTTAGAGGAGTCGAAGCCTGCGGCATAGATGCGGGCGGTGTAAGGTGGCGTGCGCTGGCACATGATGCGACAGGCAAATCTGGAGATGGTGCTTTGGACTGACTGAGTGTCTGTGTTACTCTGACTACCCGCGATAGTGTCCGTCACCACAAAGTCTATGGGGCTCTCTGTGGATCGTCCAATCTGAAACAACATATCATGAAGTAATGAGGGAAAACATAAAACAAGTAATAAATGCACTACTCAAGGATGTGTTTGTCACCTGGAACATGTCTGTATTGCTGTCATGTGTGTACTCCACCACTACCGTCTGGGCTCGGGACAGGGTGTAGGAAATGCTGTGCTGGTCTTTGTTGCTTATGGCCTGAGGAATAAGAAAAGGTTAATACTGTCGAGGATTAAATAGTCAAAAACTCAGGAAAATTTGACATCTGTGGAATGACTTACAAAAAACAACAGACAAAGGAAGGGTGGAGTTAGTTCCTGTAGTTCTTCACTTTTAACATCTTTTAGTTCAGTTAGGACCACCCACAGGACAGTGAGTGAGGGACAATCACTTTTCCAGAATATAGCTAAAGCTTGACTTACGGGTACGAGCGAATATTTCCAGAGAATCAATTTAACACCAATTTTGTTAAACAATATTACTTAACAAAGACAGTGTGACATATCTATTGTATCACAAACTAGACCCAGTAGCTGCAATTCTACACAAGGCTTCTTAGAAACACAAACTTTTTTCTGGTCCCTACTGCAGTGTGCAGTTAGCTGTGTGGGTCACCTTGGCTGCTTGTGGGGAGCAGGCGACGTGAACTGTGCTGGGCTTCACTCCGTTTGCTTTGGGCCTTTTACATAGTGCAAAACGACTCTTGCGTCTGCCACGGTCCCCGTTCGGCAGTGAGCCATTATACCTGCAAAGACAGACCAAAACAATAGAGTGTGATAAGCATAAGAAACAAGGTCACTGTGGAACAGGCCCTGAGTGTTATGTGTGGGACCCACACAACACTCCCACAATACTTTTCTCAAATGAGTTTTACAAAAGCACATCGTCATAAACAACAGAGGGGCCCAAACATAAGCCCAGAGAAAATAAATATGCACAGAGCGGCATTTAGTGCGATGGAGGCGTGGGGATAAACAGGCCTTTCCTCACACAGAAGGAAGCTCTGTGACATGGACACTATAACACTTTGTCTCTGACAGTGTCTCTGAAAACCCCAGTGCCAACACAAGGAAGCTAAGTTTAATGGTCTTGATGAACAATAAAGATGAACAATAAAGCTTTTAGAATTAAAGCTGGTAATATCTAATCGCTGTGCTCACCCAGGCTAAAACATGAACTAGACTTGTATTAAACGTCTTTTGAAATACAAATCTAGCTGTACCATCACATGCTCTTTCAAACTGCAACACTTATTGTCAAAGTCCAGTGCAAAAGACAGTGTAAGCTGCAAGGCCGTCCAGCCAGCAGCTAAATGTTTGTGTGTGTCTGGTGAGGGAGCAGATCTGTGGGGATCAGACGAGCGCTCGGAGGGTTTACGAGTAACCATGGTGTGCAAGCAGGGCCGCGTCAACGTTTGGGACCAG
>KN501363.1:11136-23636 GCA_000787155.1 Scartelaos histophorus | reverse complement strand
TGTTTTTTTTTTGTTTGTTTTTTTTCGTCCTGTTTTGTTACTATCTCATACAGATAAAAGAGTGGATTTCATCAGAAATGTAATAATACTGCACTGAAACAGATTTGGCAGCAAACACTGAAGCTCGGATAAATTTAAGTCAATTTTAAGCCTCTAACAGCACTGATTTTGCAAATAAGATCTTCAAATTAAGATGCTATTTCCAATTCCTAGGTTATATCATTCTTAGTAAAGGTGATCTGACATGCACCACCCTGCAGTTCACTGAAGTAGTGTATAATTAATAGATGTTTGTTTTGGGACAAGCTGCCTGAAGCTCAATAAAACAAATTGCCAACAGACACACAGACGCATACACACAGCTTTCAACATGTTCTTATCTTGTCTCAGTTTATATATAAAAATAGCATTGCTTATATTTATAATAAAGTCAGTGCAGCTTGTTGCACAGACAATCACCTGAACTCCTGACAGCCTCATAAATGTCCCCACGAGCACAGTACTCCCGCAGGTGTGTGTGCCTGATCCTGACTAAGCTCTCGGCCTACGACACACAGTTCACGGTGGACTCATGCCAACTGTTGCTAAGCTCCAGAAATACACAAGATTGAAACACAATAGACGCCACGCTGAAAAGACGGCGGAGCTCTGTGAAAAGTGTATGGCAAGAAGGCACGGACCGAACACCACACCTGCTGTTTTCCCCGACCACAGTACAACAACAGACGAGTGGCGAATGTGCATGAAATTATACACATGCAAATGCAGGAAGCACAGGATCATAAGAACAAGGGAGCACCCCAACAGCTGTAGCGTGCACAAGGAGTTTTAACCATCAGACTGGGGAGAAAAGGATGGTCACCTTTGCCACATGGCCTAACATTTTAAAAAAACATTTTTTATGCAGCATTTGTTGGAAATAAATACCAAAAATAATGCTGAAACCCATGCATAATAATGTCAAAGAACCTCTTAAGGTTTGCGCCTCGCTGTGATTGGTTATATTCACCTATCACTCATTCAGAAACGCTGAGGTTGACCAATAGGAGGAGTGCATTTGGAAATAAGTGTTAGAGCATATATAAATAAGAGCATATAGTCACAGAGACAGTTTAGCACACATTAACTTGTTAAATTAAATGCTACTCTAATAAAATAATATAACAAACAAATAGGTTATGTAATGATAGTCATACTAAAATTGACTTTTGTAAGCTCTAAATCATGTCACAATATTGTAACTTCATCAAAAACTTAACTGGAGTCATGTAGTGGTAGCTGTAAAATTAACAGCTACCTTTTACTTAGCTAGTTCAGCAGAGATGGGAAATTCCTGGGCTGAAATCATCCAAATGATTCTAGTGAAGTTGTATGTGTTATTTAAAAACACTGTGGAGTACTTCCTGTATCACAAGGTGGAACAGAGTGTTTTCTGTTTCTGCCTAAGTATGCATGTGTGCATGAAACAAAACACCATTCCATGTCTGTTTTTGATGAGGAAACAACATTATATAATAGATCAGATAATAGCATAATATTGTCCCTTCAAGCATATAGTTTTGGAGGCTTTTTAATGGTAAATAAAGGTCAATAAACCCAGTGTAAAAAATACAGTATGTTTAACACAGCTCAAACATATGTCTTGTTTGCAATCCTATAATGAGCAACAAAAGATGACCTGAATGTTTTTTCATCAGTGTGGACAAGGTATGAGTAATAGCTAGAAAAATGGTTTTACTTCAGGCCTTTGTGAACAAAGCAGGTCAGAAGATGTTAAGAAATCTACCACAGTCAACATAAGACTCATTTGTTAAACTATATATGCCTATATGTGTAAAGAAACATGCAGGTGGAGGTGTACACAGCGGAGAGGGGCTGCTGCAGGCGTGAAGACCTGTGGCTCATGTGTCCTTTACAATAGCTTCACTAACAATACTCCACACAAACCAGCCTCTGTACTCATACCCTGCTGAAGTTGTCCTGTGGGATTTCAAACCCAATTTCCCACACAGAAAGACTAGAAAAGGAGCTTTATGGATAATTTTTACAACATAAAAGCGTAATTGTAGTGGTTTTAAATTGGAAATAAAATTGGGCTACCAACAAAAAAAATGTCTTGTGTATTTGCAATTGCAATTGGATTTGCATGCAATATATGTTTAAAGTTGGATTCTGTTCAAACTGCTCATTGTAAACCTTTGAGAGAAGACTCAAACATGAACTGATGATCTAATACAAGAATCACATGCATTTCAGAACATGTTAGAAGTCTAAACTATAGTTACAATATGTATAAAAATAAAATACAGGATACTTTGCTATTATTATTACTATTATTACTTAAATTGCAGCCTTTGCAATTTAATAATTGCACCAACTGAAATTGTGACTTTGATTTGATTGTGAAAGAGCTACAGTAGCAGCTTGAAAAGGTGTTTCAACAGGATAAAACTGTAGCTTGAGAGCAGGAGAGTAAAAAGTAAAGTTGCCAAAGACACTGATGGAGATGGAGGATGAGGCTAGCCTCTGATCCGTCTTGTGGTTGCTGTGATCTCAGCAGAGTCTTTTATCTCAAAGGTCATGAGACATCTCACCACACATAACAGGACATGAGTGTGTGTTTTCTGGTACAAAAAGACCTTTCAAGTTTGCCATGTTCACTGGAAGAAAACCTTTAAGCAGCAATTTCTTAGGTCTTTAGTATATCTTGATTAAGCAACATTTTCAACAATGTTCTTTATTCTCAAGCAGAAAACTGTAGAACCAGACTGATTATGAACAGGGATGAACAGTATCAATTAAAATAAGGAATAAATTAAATTTACAAAATAATACAAAGTAAATGTAACCACTACTGTTTGGGAACCATGGTGGTCCTAAATCCCCAATCTGAAATGCACAACAAAAGAATTAATTTAAATCTTGTTAAGCAGTATCCAGACAAGCTCAGTCAGCTGACCTAGCAAAAGGTTTTAGCTAAAACTTCCCCAACAAACCTTTCTTTGTTAACTACTAAATATTTCACTCTCTCTCTGACAAGCTAGTTACTTTGCAGAGATGTCAAATGAACATTAATTGTATTATTGGAATGATCTTTATTTTTATATCTAGAACCATCTATTCAAATGGGTTTTGATTTAGGCCAACAAATGAACAAATGCACCTGTCAAAGTGATGCTAATACGTGATCAATCTTCAGTGGTAACAGGAGCTGTGTGTGGGGGCAGACTCCAGAACATCAATACATCAAGCATTTAGCTCACTGACAAACAGCAGCTGCTGCAGAGAGACACAGAGACACTGAAACTAGCCTGTATATGCCGATTCACATTTCAAAGCAAGATCACATTTTTTATTTTATCATGTTACTCATTAGGGCAAAAGTATCTATATTGCAATACTGCTTTAATAACACTGAGTTTCTGACAGAAATGTACAGATTTTTACCAGTTTACAGAAATCCAAAATTAGCTTTCAAATTATTGAGTAAAAAGTATATTAAAATATCACATAATAAAACTGATATCACAGTACTAAATAGTGATGTCGCATATTACAGTATTTTCCAATATTGCGCAGCTTTAATACTTGTTGTAAACATATGGCTTTAGAGGAGTAAAAGTACCTGCTTCTTCTGGGAGATCACACTTCAGTGTGATTGGCCGTTTGCTCACGACATGACGGAAGCTAAGGACGAATGGGTGGGGCAAAATGGATGCCATGAAGCACTGAATCTTAATAAAACAATCTAAAAAAAATTGTACATCACAATTCCACATGACTGTAAAGAAAAAAAAAATACCAGTGGCAAAAGAGGGATCAAAAGTTTCTTAGTAAACCATGTGGTAGACCCCAATGGGTCACTATTAAAAGACCTATTTGTTATGGCTGATTTAGGACAAAAACAAAAACATAAATTATTCATAAAGCAGTCATTTAACCTCAGTCTCATGGACAGACACACAACATTCACACAAAAGGCTGCTGCAGTGGCTTTATTGTGCTTTTCCAAATATGACTAAACAGAGGCATAATGCTTCACATCATGGGGAAGTTTTATGGAAAGCAGAGGAGGCCATAAACCATAAACCTCAGCTTTACCAGTGGAGCTCATTTAAAACACGCTTATATCTTAACTGCACTCAATAAAGAGGCTAGACACGTGTTAACCCTGCAAATTATGGTCAAGTTCTTCCGTTGGAGAGTGTGGGAGGCATGTGCACATCTGGCTGTTGCAATTCACATGGAGACTAGTAATGTATTCACACAAGTTGGAGTGAGCTCATTTATGGATGCACTTCGGGGTTGGAGTAACGGTAATAGCGTGTGCCAAGAAAAAGATTCATAAAACACAAGAGATCATTCTTTCTGATATAAAGAGTCTAAGAGATGATCTTTAATCCTTCTATCGCCCTCACTTCAACTGCTATGCATAAATCAATACACTTCTCCAATGCAAATCATTATCAAACAAAGGAAACACTGAAGGTTTCAATTGAGCATTGATATGGGTGAAAAAAACTGACACCAAACAAAAGATGACCGCTTAATGACATTTTCCGAGAGGTTTAGTGAAAATCCAAGTCAATAAGGCAGAGGGAAGTCCAAGGGTAGGCAGATGTTTTGTCCAATCATTAATTAATTTTTTCTTGCCTTAGGTTTTGACTTTGACCTGTGGATAGATTCACACATAGACCAAAGACTGGTCAGTGCAGCAGACTCTAGTGAGATTTACAGTGTATGTTGATACACAGGAAGTCCCAATTCCCTGCCCACTCACAGACGTACACTTGTGCTGCTCTGTGCTCTCTGGAGGGACTGTGTGCCTCTGCTAATATGTAACACAGACACATGTGTGGTCAAATAGAGGAGACAACGATCTATAGTCTGCTCACAAGTGTTCTCTCATATACTTTGGAAAATGATTCTGGAGTTTGAATCATTCCAGTAGACCTCAGTTTGTTTGAGTTCCTTCAGATGTTGGCTTAAACCACAAATGCTTAAACCACAAATGTAATCCTGTTAATTGATTTGAACCATTTTAATGGAATCATCTATGATAAATACAGTTGGAGGACATCCATACTTTATGGTGATTGAGCTACCCGCAGTCCACACAAGCTAGCAGCATTAGCATGTCTAAAGATTCTGCACTGAAATGAAACCTCACATGTAAGTATGCTCCAGCCAAAGCCTGGCTGTGGCAGAAACAGGGGCAGCTGGTAACAAGGGTGATTACAATAATCCATCTGGCCCACAGCCAGATACTCACCCTGCGGAAGAGTTGCCACAACAATACTCACACTTGTCAGCTATAAACAGTAAGGTCTGAAATATGTTGAGCAGGTCAGCCAGCGGAGCGGGGCATTAGAAACACGATGAGGAATGTAAACCTGAAGAGCACTGTTGACAGCAGATGTGAGGCCATCACACAGACCCTCGCTCTCACCACCAACTTCACTCATGACTCACCTGCGAGCGCAGCAACACTACAAACAAATGCCTTTGGAGCCAGCCCTGGTGTCTATAAACATTCCACATTTACAAGGTAGAAATACATGATTTTGAGAACATGTAATATCCTCTCTGCCAGGCGTGTCAGGAGGGCTCATTGGTTAGGGTGGATTTATGCAGAGTTGCATGTTCTCCTCATGTCTGGGCGGGTTACCTATGGTACAGACTGTATAGTTTTCCCTATAAACCCTAAACAAAATGCTGGTCCCCTTCACTCTTGATCCTGCTTTAATATCTGGCACTGCACTGCGTTAATGCAATGCTCCAGACAGGTACCAGAGGCCTAGGCAGAAGGGCAACTCAAACAAACAAACAAACACAGCAAATTAAAATAATTATGATACAACATATGTGTTCCCTTTGCCTCAGCCACATGTCCACAGTGTTCTGCATGTCTAGTCTGAGTTCTCTGGAATAAAAAAAAGATTATGGAGAAAGAACAGTGAAGAGCCAGATTCAGAGCTGTGCCACAGGCCTCACTCAGAGCGAGACTGATAAGACCAGAAACAGGACGAACTCAGCTCCAGTTACATCCTCATCAATGATTCAAAGACGCCAACACAGACCAGAGCATCAGACCACAGCAGACCTACAGTGGACTCACACACCCAAAACAAGCATTGAACTCCCAGCTCATGTGGAAGATAACCTCAAAGCTAAAACACAAACATTAAAACAACAAATTTGTTCATTTTGATGCTTTTAATAGAAGCAATTCTTCTTTTAATTATCAGTGCAACTGTATACTTTTTAGCATTATATTTCTGGTACTACTATTACTAGCCATAGATATACATTAGGGAAATATAAAATGTAGGCAAATGTAGAAACAGGTCACCAAAATAGTTTAACCAATAAGCTTAAGCATGTCCTGGGGCAGTTGAACAGAGGCCTCTTTGGTTTCCATTTGCTGTGTTACTGATCATGTAATGATTAGCTTCTGAGGCCACATGAGAGAGGCTAACGGGCTAAGAATGTTTAATGGAAATGACTTCTTTATGTCCTGTTTTTTGTCATTCTGACAATAAAGATACAGATCCACAGTAGACTGTTTGGGTTTGGATGTGGACTGGCCATTTTCAGAGAGGAATCACCACATGGCTGAAAAATAAAGGAGGAAAAGACACAAGTCAGGCACAAATCACCAGCAGAGGAGCCTTGAGAAAGCAATGCTAAACAAGATTCTAAAAATATGTTTATGTGTCATTCTTCAGACAAGTTTGGCATATTTTAAACATCCACATCCCAGAGCATTCACATTAACATTTGAGAATATGAACTGCTAAACTTCCCATTCAGAGTTCATTTACAGTTTCATCTACAGGCCTATGAACAACCACTGTACAATTTATTCAAACTGTTAGAATGAGAAAGTGTGTGAAGGGACATGAATAAAACGTCAGGAAACCACAGAGATAGTATCTAAGTAAAACAAGAGGCCTCAAATGTTCTGTCTACTTCTGCTGACTGATCCAAACTGAAGCGCTTTCAACAAAGATGTTATAACTCAAACTCAAAAGAGCCAAGATTATCAAGTGTTTTCCTTCCAGGACATAGCACTAAGGCTCCTATTCATGAATTGGTCTGGCCAGCCGTTACAGTAATAACTTGCCAATTCACTGATGTAACTTCCCCAGCTCAATGGCCGCACTATGTTTATTTCCTTTTGAATCTATTATTGGCAGATCCCAAGGAAAAATATATGAATCAAAGTAATAATTTAGGCCAAACAATATGAGAAATTGATTTAAGTAGATAATGGAGTTTTATCTTCATTTTCCTGGCTTCAACATTTTTACTCACTGTAATCAAACGGATATAGACCATCAAAAATGCAAAACGGAAAATCTGATCATATTTTCAGACCAACATTATACAAAACGTTGCCTCCTTAAGAAAGATGTTGGAAAAAAGGTTTTATAGGCCTGTTCTCTGCTCTCTCCATACCTCAGAGAAACAGTGTTGTAAAAACGTGCCCACTGTCTGACCCACTTTCCATCACAGACGTAATCTCCTCAAACTTGAGCCTGTTCAGCTGCGGTACAGCGAGCAGAGGACCAGGCTGTGTGCAGGACAGATCAGTTGTGGCCACGTTACACTGGCCTAAAAGCACCAAAACTGAGACACACAAGTGGAGAGAAGGCTTGGTTCAAAGTCTATATTGAGGACACAGCTTATGTATTACATAGATATAGCTAGACTTGCCATGATAACAAATTTTAAGCGATAATATTAAAAATACTTTAATCCCAGCAAAACATTTTAATATATAGTATCATTAAAAGCCCTGCAGCAAAAAAAAAAATAGAAGAATGTACTAATAATTTGCCATAGAAGTTATTTATTCTACCCTCTACAGCTCAAATGTCATCATAGTACAGAAAAATGGCTAAAATTTTCCCACTATTGCAAAGAAAATGTACACACAAAATATTTTGAGCTCTAAAAATTATTGTTCCAGCTTTTTATATATTGAAGTTGATATAGAAAAAACTGTGACAGGCCGAGATAAAGCCATTATAAATTCCATTAGAACAGCATTCAGTTTGACAGCAGTCATTCCCAAAGCATTAGTGATGGTTGGTTAATCAATAAGCTTGTTCTTCAGGTCTCAATATAATCGTAACAAAAAAACAATATTTGTGCCAATGTTGGTCATACAATAGAGGAATGGTAATGTAAAAATGTAGGAATTTACAATGTCAATAGTGTTTCTCCTCGTGCTGTCACGATACTAACATTTCAAACTCGATTTTCATAATAAGTAATAAACTCCATACTCAAAACTTATTCTGATACCACAATGATCATCAAAAACACTTTCTGTTATTTTCAACATTAAATTGTAGTATTTTCTAGGTGGTCTTATATCCGTGTAGCCCCTCAGGCATCCAGGTAGGTTCCATATTGGGCGTATTCTAGTCTATGTGCTCTTATACTTGTTCTAATAAAGCTCAAGCTCACTCTAAAACTATTCGGGAAAGATTTGTTTCCGTCCTGTGAATGTGGCTTTTTTTAGTACCAATACCTGCGCAAATAAGTATCTAGCTTTGATACTACTTTAGTATCAATTAATATCTGATTTTATATACTTTTGACAACCCCTGTTTCTTCTTGCAATAATCATAATATTATTGTGACATCCCTACACAGTAGCATTTCTTATTCATGTGATATTAGTGACAGTAATATATAGATTGGCAATTCTGAGCTAAGATTTTAATTGTTCCACAAGGGAGTTTCCTTGGTCAGTAGCTCAATAGTACAAAAAAAATGAATAAATAAAATTAAAATAGTAATTATAGATATTTAAAAAGTGGCTACCAAGAGTCTTAAAATGTTAATCACAATAATAATATACAAAATTGCAACAAGATAAAAAGGTCATCATCACAAGCAAGCTTGCAGTTGTTTTAAGGATGTGAGTTTAAAAAAACTTAGCACCTGGAAGCAAGGAAGGCATACACCACAACACAATATGTAAACAACTTATTGTCCCTGATCAGCAGAGAACGCATGCAGGCCATGTGTTCCTGTGGTCTCTGGGTCGCTAAGGATACAGGCAGCACTTATGGGCCTCCATGAAATCATCAGAGCTGCTTCTGCGCTCTGTCTGACACCCTTGGCTCCGGTTTCCCCCTGAAACTGAGACCAGACCAGGGCTCACAACAGGCAACATACAGTGCTCATGTGCTGCACAAAACTTACAAATGGGTTTTTCATTTGATTTTAAAGCTAAAGAAGTTTAAAACTGTATGTGTACCTATTATTGGTATTGAAATAGTATTGGTAAACATTAGCTTTCAAATGGATTATTATTCATGCAAAAAAATTCCAAAAAAGTGTGCACACATATTTTAAGCAGATAACAGCATGCATGTTTTTTGAGAGTAGGCTTATTCTTTCTATATTATGGGAACACACGATGAAACATCAAAATTAGATTTTAGATCAGCCATTGAACCTATCTCATCATCGCTTACCCAACCTGCCTGACAGAGAAGTCTGCCGTGTATGGAGAGCTAGCATCAGATGACAGATAAGATGAATAATGGGAGAACAGTGAGATGCCATTAACAAATAATACTCATTTGTCCAAACCTTTTCAGACAATGACCCTTCACTTTCTCACACAGCCCCCCTGAGACGACTCAGCATGCCTGAAAAGATGTTATAGTCTACACTAGTGACAATCATGTTACACGAGGATTTTGAGTTAGGCTTATTAATAACAAATGTATGTAGGCTATTAATCTACTACAGTACACGTGCTACATGAATATGTGTTTTATCGTAACGTTACACAGTAAGTTGGGTGTGCAAACTACAATATTCATTATCATTAACAATATCTGCTGAGCTCAATGCTCCAGCGGTGTATTTGTTATAACAAGTTGACAAAGCGATTGCCCAGAAGACAAAGCAGGTGATGAGCACAAACCACTGACACTGGTCAGTGCGTTAGACGCGATTGTCTCCCCGTGATAATGTTATTTATTTATTAAAGAAACCTGTATTTGCGTGTACTTACCGCGAACAGACTGGCGGGATCCTTATTTCCAGTGTGTCTGTAGTGATCCCTGTCTGGTGTCCTCAGCAGATGGCTTTCTCCGAACTTGCTGAGGCTAGCCAGCTAGCTAACAATTAACCGGTACAAAAACAGATATTTGTCTTGAATTTATCCGCTGCAAGCTGTCTGACCATAAAAGAAAACAAAGGCGTGCCACGTAAATAGAGAGACCAGATGAAGGCTGAGATATTTGGTTTTGTGTCCTTGTTATTGTAAGTTGTTAATTGTCCCCTTTCAGAAAAGATCCAGTGCTTGATTTAAAATGACAGTGTCCGTGGTGCGCTGTCCTTTGTTGTGAGCATCTCAACGTAAACACTGAGCTGAGTTCGCCGAGCGTACGCGGGAGGGCGGAGCCAAACTGAAAAAAAGAACACGCTGATGCTTTCGAAAAGCATTATGGGACATGTAGTTCACTAAATATGTGAGCTCTACATTGTAGACTCTACAATGTTTTGCAGCCTGTTATAATAAGATGATGGAATCTTACTTATATCTAAATGTAGTTTTTACTGGTGGATCCATGTCTATTAGGGACTGTTTTGTCTTTGTATATTCACCCACATTTCTCAGATAGGCCAAAAATGTAATACATATGTTTATGCATTTTTCAACCGCTTACTTCTCTGTAAACTCACTCAACACCAGATGCATGGATATTCAAGACCATTTTGCAATAAGACCCTAAGACATCTTGAGGGCCATTTGCACACTACCACATATAACTTACATAATCCTGCACTCATTTTAATCTGTGTTTAACCCTGCTGTTTACATTGCTATGGTTACAGCACCAACCCAACTCCTGGACGTTTCCAGTGCTGGAAGTTGCAGACACACCTTCCTTTGATTCTTCGGGTGAAATGCTGCTCTGGCCAGTTCCTTCTTGATGGATGTTTTGACATGTGCTTCTCTTTCCAAGAGCCAATGGGCTGCAGTTCCATGTGAAGCGTCAGGAAATGATGAAAAATTGAGCAGTGAGGCGAACACTTGGACCCTGTGGCTGGACTTGTACCATCAGGCACTATGTGTTTTTTAAATGTATTGACAAGCTGTATATGCAAATAAATATCTCTATGCATCTAATCAGATAAAGTTTGTTCTGTAATAATAACATTATGCTTATTATTGCATTATGATAAAAGTGTATAAATCAAACACTGAAAATTATATTGCACTTTTTCAACATTGCTTTTGCAACTGCAAAAATATCCTCAAAATATAGTATGCAGAGTCAATCATATTTGCAGTTATTTGAAATACTGTTGAGTTAAATAAAGCTAAATAAGTTGGATCATTGCAATAGTCTTGGTTCTGAAACGGCAATGGTCAGATGTATGACATTGTATTAAGGGCAATGTGTTCTCAGGGAGACTGTTCTTGTATGTTGTTGTTGTTGTTGTGTGATAAGGCCCAAACATAGCAACAGCTGGAGTGTGCAGAAGTCAAGACGGCTGTGTGAAGCAGTGTGTGACAGGATTATGTGATAGAAACATGCTGTGCTCATGTGTAGCCAAATATTAAATAACTCTACTGTCCCGTGTGTGAGGGCCGAGCCGAGCTGTGTTGTCATGCTGCCATGGTGACAGTAACCATGCGCAGAATAATGTTTACAGAATGTTTAGCATATCACAAACCAGGCACACGGGCCGACCGGACCAGATGAATTACATGGAGGGTGTGTTTTCTTCAAACTGACACATCAAATCTCACCATTGTTTGGTCTTGTTTGTCCTCATTATATAAAATTAGCTGACCCACACATGACCAGATTCATTGTTGAAAAGTCCAACTCCCTCGCTCTGATTTAAAACAGCTCCCAGCAACACAGAATACATATAATACACGTAGTGATGATCTTGCTATTTTTGCTACTTGCTTTGAATTTATTTTTACCATTTATATTTTTGCTCATTGTTATTATATTTATTGTGATGTGTGTGGTATTGTGTCCAAATAATCCCCCATGTGGATCAATAAAGTTTGTGTAAGTCTAAGTTGATGAGGAGTACAAACTTTATTAACACCATCCAGTATTATTCTGAGACAGATTCATGCAGTTGAATGTATTTAATGTAACATGCATTAGGTCTGAGCAATTTTAAACTAGTGGATGTGCAAATATGAATAGAGTACATAAAGCAGAAGGCAAATCTACAACGTATTTGCCTGTACAGTGGCTGATTGCAGTCCTGTCTTATTCTGTTTTGAATGTTGGACCTTGCTGTCTGGGGGGGGGCTGGCTGGTGTCAGAAAATACGTGCATAGATCTGGTAATCTTTAATAAGTTCCTATCACAAGATATGAAAATTTGTTTCTGGACACTTTACTTTTTGGAAAAAAAGAAAAGAAAAGAAAAGTATATAATCACCTAAATGGATAATGCAGTTGCATTCCAGATGCATTCTAAAGTGCATTC
>KN501363.1:0-11081 GCA_000787155.1 Scartelaos histophorus | reverse complement strand
AAGTGGTATTATTGTCACCATGGTCACCATGGTCAAATTACAAACCTCCTTTAGTAGAGTCTTGTGTCTATAATTCCCATACACATTGTACTATGAGGTTCCTGTGGGGTGTCATTGTGTGTAATTGCATAGACGTTGGCTATAATTAGGAAAAGTTTGTCCTGCACTACAGTAATTGGCTCTGGAGAGACAGGCAGACTCTTATTTCACTAAATAGTTTTAATAATATGTTGTCAGAGAGGTACATATCTACTCTCCCATATATATTTGTAGGTTTGCGCCCTACGAGACAAACTGGACTTGTGATACACACACACACAAAACAAAAAACAACAACAACTGAATTCTCAGTCGGGATGAGAATTAAAAAGCTTGAACTTATATATATATTCTCTCTAGCAAAAATATTTACATATTTGTATTTTCTGAATTGCTTTGCCAATAAAGAGAGGACATGGACAACTTCTTCTTGTAAATATATTCAATTTCACTAAGATTAGGAAAATGCTAAATTTGAAATAATGATATTACAAGAATAGTGCAGTCAGTGTTCACCAGTGCATTTGATTTTCTAACCAACAGAAGACAAGACTAGACCAGAATAGAAAATCTAGGTTCTCTGACTATAATATGCCCAATCCTTACTTTAAACAAATATTACAGAATAGACTAGACTAGGACCAAACTAAGTCAACATCTATAACTAAACTGGGTTTAAACCAGGACAAATTTGAGTCCAACCTTAATATGCAACAGACACAACCAACAGAAGCCCGCGCACCTACAGTGAAACACTGGCATGAGTATTTTGCAATAGCAGGTTTAGTAGTATAATTACTTTGTTAATGATAGGAGAACTGGATAGAGCAGTTTTAAAGTAAGTGAAAAAAAGTCTGGTCGAGAACAAAATGATATGAATCAAAGGCAGCTGCCTCGGCATTGTCATGGTAACAGAAAACACAGTGATGCAAGGAAGTCATTAAACAAATCCAAAAGCCCTCGGGCTGTTGGTAACCAAGGGAATAACTCTATAACTTCACTGTGAAAGGCAGCACCAGACAGACACAGGGCATATTTCTCAACAAACTTTATTGTTTCAAAATCCAAGAATGTATCATAACATTAAAGTGTCCACTGGTTACATGCCCTTTAGGGAGAAACACAGGAGGTAGATGACTGAGAATGGTACTTTATATCGTCCAACTTTACAAAGAGTTATTAGGCTGTGTAAACACTGTAAACAATTCAAATAATCTTTTTAGTGGAATAAGGCAATGGTTTAAATAACATATCTTTCTAAAATAAACCATGGGGGATAAAACATCTAATATTTAGCCCAAGCATGCCATAATATTATTTTGTAAGGCATTTGTTAACAAAATGTACTGATTTTCAGTAGGCAGAACAAGCTACAGCATAACAAGGAATTTAAAATCCTCAATTCAGGACATATTAACCCAACACAAATAAAATTTCAGCTAAATAAACTTTCTAATAAAATGTTAAATTCACAGCAACCATTTGTGCACTTAGATGTTCTATAAATTGTGCTGGTTTAATATGACCATATATTTTACACTTTCAAAAGCACTTGGATAACTGAACACTGGAACGTCCTTCTAAGGTTCTTTTCAGAAACATTGAGGCCTGGTCAGCAGACATTGACTAGAGAAAGCTATTTAACAGTGCATAAATACATTAAGATTAACACATAGCATAGTGTGCTCATGTACATTTTCATCCTTTATGGCCAGCATTGTGATTTCAGAAAACATACAGTGAATGCAAACATTTATACACTGTAGCAAGAAGTAAACTTTCTTTACTAATAGTGTTGGCACAAACATAATAGATATGAATAAACAAAATACTATTAAAAGTATAATTAAAATTCAAATACAAATATTTTTAAACTAACAGAATATTTAGACCAGTCTTCATTAATCAAAATTATAAATGTTTTTTTTTTCCCTTTTTACAAACTTGATCCAGACATTTGTGTGTACAATAAAGTTTCCACTGGATACAACATAATGTGACAAAGCCATCCATCTTGGTATCAGCATTTGGTTTCTACAGTAAATGCAGGCACTGAATTTCAAAACTCAACCAATTCACAGCTGAGCACCTTTTAATGTTAAGAAGATACATCTTCCACTTCCTGTCATGCACAGACAATGCAGGATACAAGAGTCAGATAAAATAGGCAACTAGTCATTCAAAACGGGGGCTTCAACGTGTCCTACTACTTTAAGCAACATATAGGTTACTTCTATCTTTTGTAATAATAAAGACTAAAGCCTAGAAAAAAAAAATGTTACAACCTGAGTTTTATGCATGACCTGTTCTTAGACATATAAGATGGTTATGTGCACAGTATGAAACTGAGTAAATATACATCTTTTTATATCCAATACATGATTACAGTATATGTTCTGTTTCAGCATTCAGGTGAGCAAGACTTCAAACATGTGATGCACTGGCTATAGGCATGTGGAATGAAGCTAACAACAGTATGTTTCTTCTTCACTGTGTGTGTATCAGTTAGTTCACAGCCCAATAGCCCTGCTAGTTTGTCAGCACGGGCCTCACCTGTCCCCCAGAATGAGTAACATTCACCAAGAGGAGACGCTCAAGTCCTTAGTTTCAGAATGACGGTGGCTAGAATGAGAAAGAAAGTATTCCAACCAAGAGTGACCGCGAACCCACGCCATACCAACATCTGGCTCAGACCCCAACCTGGAAATAGAAATATATCATCAGAAAATCTATGGCTTTCGGTTAGATTTTCACTTGTGAAAGTGAAAGGTTGATAATAATGAGCAGACAACCAATAGTAATGAGCAGACAGCCAAACATGTTTTGAAGATTCATTATCATTAAAGTCAAAGCAGGTTTGTTTGTCACAATGGGCCAGTACAGTAATAAATATTAGATCCTGATGACTCTCAACATCTTGACCCAGACAGACCTGGAATTGCTTTATCCTCATCCCTGTTATTCGATTATTAGTTTATTGTTTAGATTATAATTAAACCACTAATTTATTGAGAAAAACTGTTATTTCTGTTTGTCTAATGTATCAACATTCCTAGAGGTTCGTTAAGAGGAACATCTCGCACTTCCTGTTAAGGGCCTATATCATGTAACATGGAGGTAGTGCAAGCTGCTGTCATACGGCATTGTCCACACAGACGAGGTCAACACAGATATGGGCAGAGCCGGGACAGCAAGAGAAACCACTACACCGTCTACTCCAGGTGGATGAATTACACAGAACTGAGAGCTGATTAAACATTTAGGGCACAAACCGAACACTGGACCATAGCTGCATATGTAGGCATTGAAATGTGCCTATAACAAAATAACTAGTGAGTTGTGGGATATTATATTACGATAACTGTGTTTGCATTGTATGTAAATAATGTATATTTATGTAAATAATGTAAATTATGAGTATAAGTTACCTCTGTACATGATACAACGAAGGGACTCGGCAGCAAAGGTTTGAGGCAGGGCCATGCTGAGGTAGCGGAGAGGATAAGGAATACACTCAACAGGCCAAATAACACCTGTAAGGACAGAAAGTATAAAACTAATTTATGATATCCATATTAAGCTATAAAACAATTATACTTACAAAACAATAGCTTAGTTTTAAGATGGGACAAGGCAATAAAATCATTTAAATAAAGCTTGGGTAAACATTGTGCAACTCATTATGTCTATTGTTGAAAAGATATGTAAGAGGGGCATCATACATTTATATACACTAATGCAGTCTATTGCTTGCTAAGAAATGGTTGGGAGAACTGGAGTGATAATGTGATAATGCCATTGGCAGTTGGGCAACACATTTCTCTAACACATCACACATTCAATGACAGTAATTATAATGTAGATGTATTAAAAGACAAAGCTTTTGTAATTGATTTTGTAAAAGATTAAAAGATTATAAATTACACACACTACTACATTCATATCATACTCCATAAAATTGTACAAGTCATAAATATATAATAGATAATCTTCTGTTCTGTCAATCATTATTTCATCTTTGCACTGTTTTCCCTTACAACTGCTTGTACACAGCTGAAATATATTTTGTATTACTGTATTTCTATATTTTATTTTTATAATTATGTATGTATGTATGTATGTATGTATGTATGTATGTATGTATGTATGTATGTATGTATGTATGTATGTATGTATGTATGTATGTATGTATGTATGTATGTATGTATGTATGTATGTATGTATGTATGTATAATTATATTTCATACCAGTCTCTTGCTATTTTGCTACTTTGCTACTCTAAGTCTAAAACTGTAAAATACTAAAATTCTAATTACAGAAAATAAAAGTTAGAATTTACTGCACACATTCCAAAAATAAAATGCACTAATATTATTATCATCAAAAAGGAATCTATGAACATCCCCATTCATGCTCTGATGCTTACCACTGATCATGAGGTTTGGGTAGAAGATGCCCAGTGCAGCCTGGTTAGCACTCTGCTCGTCATCAATGGCAGACGAGATTACAAGACCAAAGGAGATCCCGGTCACTCCCTGTAGCACGATTAATATGATGATGAGCACCAAAGAACCTTCATTCGGCATCTGCAAATAAGCAAATACAATTAATGGTCAAGTTTATTACAGAAAAAAATGCATTCAGATTTGGGTTGGGTGCTTGTAAATGCAAATAAAAATATACTAAAATATAACATCCTTCTACACATTTACAGTTTGTTAGTGTATTGTTTTATTGCCATGTACCAGCATATTAATTATTGTTTTATATGGAAGTTTTTGGGCGAAGAAACTATTCCAAAGATGACTTAAACAGGCCTAGCGCAGGAAGAATAATACACACACATTAGATGAAACTGACGACTCTTTCCATCTTTATGGGGCATATATCAGTGCACACATGACCCTTTCCTTAGACACTATCCGTCTCCCATGACAACGTGCAGAAATAGACCTGTTCACGGGGTCACATGACCAGCCGTTACCACAGCAATCAGGGGCTGTTGTTGTGGCAATACAACAGTGATTGGAGAATACAACACACAAAGGAGCTGATTTATAGAGAGGAGGTCTCTTTGAACTTAATTAACACATTAATTAACAAGAGCACACACACTGACTGACTGCTCACCTCTATAAACCAATGAACCTGCCAGGGGTTTAGAAACACTAGCTATATAAAGTCTCTATTGCTGCTATGTTAGCCGTTCTGTCTTTGTAATATTGTATTCATAAAAAATCAATAAGAATAACAATTTTCACAGTTTGTTTGGTTTTCACAATCAAACATAGAATTTTGGTATGTTCAAATAAATAAATACAAATCTAGTACATGGCACTTGTGATAATTGATAATAGATGCAGCTCTTTGAAAAACAAATGATGGAAAAGCAGGAACATCTTACAGAAACTAATAAATTAAACTGCAGGTAAACAAAACACTCCTGTGAGCTCATACGTTTTTGTGCAGTTAAAATTTTATTTCTTCATTAGCTTCTATTTCTAGGTTCATGTATGCTGAGGATAAAATGTGTTACACTGTTTTATTGTTTTCAGCATATTCTGATTTAAATGGTATTATTATTATTATCATTATTAGTGTGGAGAGCCGAACCTTAAACACATGCATCACAAAGATGAGCAGCATGAAGATTTGGATACTGATGACAAAGAGTTGAGAGCAAAGGTGAGCCAGCATAGTCTCCAAAGAACTCACACCTGTTTCACAAGCAAATAACAAAAGTATTAACACACTTACATAAAACTAGCAACACAAAAGACATGGTAAACACATGGTATTATGTGCTGCCTAATGGTGACCCCTACTGGTTGTTTCAGAGGGTACACCTGACACACATTGATCAGTATTATTGACTATAAATTAAGTAACAAAAAGCAATATTCTCGAAAAATGTCAAAACCAAGTGACAAATGCAAATGCTGATCATCTTTTATGAACTCACCTGCAACCCAGCATCTGTCCAGCAGGCCTTCCTTTCTCTCCAGGACAAAGGACAGAGCAGTCAGGCCAACAGCGAGATAGAAAGTGATACTTTAAAAGAGGAGACATTGCAATTTAATATTATACTGCAGAACAAAATTGCAATACATTTTTACATCATTGTAGTGCTTTAAAATAAATTACAGACCTGAGAACCGCACCAGGAGTCACATAAGTGGTGAAATCTGTATTTTGGCTCCCGTAGATCGGCTCTTCAAACTGAAAAAACAAACATATGCAGCTCATTTTCAAAAGCAGGAACCATAAATTGATCTTTGACATAGCCGGGTAGTTTTATTGATTTCCAAACAGTCACAGGTGAATACAGAAGTTATGTGTTTAACTTACCTTCACAGGCAAGGAAACCTGATACGACATACTTCCCAGTTTGCTTTCAGTAAAAGTCTGAAAACAGGTACAGAGACAAAGTTATTTATTTATCAAGGTAAATCCCACAATAATAATGACAATAACTATTTGGATTTACCTGAAAAGCATCATGTAGTTTCTTCTGCAGCATAAGGGCTATTTGGCGATCTAATGGAAAACAAAAAAGAACAATGAAGCTACCAATACCAGGCAACTATAGTAAAGTAAAACTACACTACAACATGCGACAAATAAATGATTGCGTACTTGTGTAGTCCAGCCAGACATGCACAGATCCCCCATCGACTATTTCTCTGGACACATGA
Source organism: Scartelaos histophorus (assembly GCA_000787155.1). NCBI lineage: Eukaryota > Metazoa > Chordata > Actinopteri > Gobiiformes > Gobiidae > Scartelaos > Scartelaos histophorus. Next base: position 4,347 of record KN501363.1, on the reverse strand, counting down.
CGCTGCAAGGCTCTTAAAAAAAAGACAAAAAGACATAGTACTATTACAAAATATAACCAAGGTAGACTAGATACAAGAAAAAAAAGTTAAATATATAATCCATTATCAACTAACCCCTATCAATAATAACAAATATCATGTACGCAGCAACTAACCAATTTACGTCAGCATGAATAAAGGAATGCAATAACAAGATGATAACAAAAACATTGATAGAACGCATCTGTTGACACTCCCAAATGATCAGTAATGCGCGTTATTTTTTTTTCCTAGAGCAAACACCACTTAGACACTAAAAATACCTCTTCGTCGCACCATTTTTGCTTTTAACAGCATTTTTAAGCACACAAATTCTTTCTATTTTGTTGAGTGTCATGATGCAGACACGCAGACACCTCCAGTTTGTTCACTAGTCACATGAGAACCACATGATGATATCAGCGTTTGATTGGCTCACACAAATCCTATTGTTGTCAAGGTAAGTTCAGGACAGGAAGGACCAGCCTGTCGACTCAGACGTCTCCGAGTGCACATCACACCTACAACAACACAATGACTCCTAACCTATATAACAGCTGACTAACAGTCCTGTGATCTCTTTTTCAACTTGGTGGAGTTCAGTTGAATAAGAAAGTAATTGGAGTTAATTTCTGAGTAGTCTATAATTAGCTTTTGTTGATTGCTGTGGTGAAAATTCTATTTAGCTTGTGCTGTACTAAAAAGCAGAGTGCAGACAGAGTAAGAGTTCTATTGAAACATGTGAGGAAGCATGCAATACATTATTATACATGTATGTACATATCTGTTTCAATGGCAAATGTAAATAAAAATATAAGCTACGGATCATTTAAGCAATCAAGTTTAAAGGGTCTAGAGTTCCTATGTAAATGTCTTTAGGATAATTTGTCCTTTTTGCTCAAGGTATTTTAGTGTTTCCATTACGTTCTGTGCATCAGAGAAGTGTCTGGAGAAAGCTGGCTGCTTTCATCTCCACTTTAAATAATGACAAACATGTACATGATGCATAGGGTTGTTATTATTATCTTGTCATAAAATACAGCAACAGAAGGAGCAGGATGTCAACAAAGAAAATATATAAGTGTAGGCAAACAGAAGCTTAGTATTTGTCATGATTAACACTAACATCGCCTCAAGTGTCAGTGTACACTGGAATATGAATATTTGTGAGATTATGAAGGTAAAAGGATGGATCATTTTAGGGAACTTAATTGTCCACTGAAAAGTATAAATTTACTAACTTTAAAAGTTAAACTGAAGATACGACAAAGCCCCCTGAATAAAATTTAGTGAAAAGAGACTTACCTTTTTGTCAGATAGCTGGTGAAATTCTTGCCAAATTCAATGACTCCCCAGTATTCTCCATTATAAATTCCGTCAAAAGCTTCTGAATGTGACAGGTGCACCTGTGAAGAGTTTCATGAGGTTAAACCAATTCCAGTTTTTAATGGCATTAGAGCATTTCTATGTTTGGAATATTGTAACAGCTATGTTACAGCAAACATATTTATAATAGCAATTTAGGACAAATATTTTTAGCAGTTTAAAAAACAGAGCAATTGTAATATCAGTGAAATAATAAAACATGTAACAGGTAGGAGAACTGTTTATTGATTACAAAAAAAAAGACGATTACACCCAACAAAACAATGTTACCTGATGGATACTGGAGTTGTCTATGGAGGAGAGCAGAGAGTGGCTGTATGAGGAGGGAGATGTTTCATTATTGACCACTGCAACCTGGATGCCCTGAGGATCCCCTCCAATACACAGACAAATCAGTGTGATCTGAATGACAGGCAGCAGGAACTGGAAACACAGGGATCTAAAAACAAAACAATGGTTAGTGTTTGTACATTAAACTAAATTTAATTAGATTTCATTTCTAAATGTGGCCTACCCTGGGGTCCTCTTAAATCGCACCAATGTTTTGATAGTCAGAGCTGCAATGTTTCTACACTTTGGTAACACGTGTCTGGCTCGCACCTTCCAGTCCGCTGTGGCGTCCAAATCATCCAGTAGGTTGCAAAAATGCCAAATTACAAAAAAAGAAAAAAACAAGCAAGTTGAATTCGGTTTGATCACATGTTAAGTCACATATGTGATCAAGAATTACCTGTAAATTTGTGAATGTCCTCTGGAGGTGTGTTCACACCAAGAATAGGTCGACTCTCATTGCTCTCAAATGACTGGCTCTTCTCCAGCACTCTGTCCAGCGGGCTGGGCCTCTCCTTAGTGGCAGTCTGGTCTGATGACTGACAAAGCTTCAAAAAAGTACACTCCAAAGTCTGTGAACAAAATGTGAATTCCATTGTTTATTGTGAATATGCTGGATGTCCTTCAGATGGATGGGGCTGTACACTTACTGCTGTACCATGAAGTTTCATGACTTGGTCTGGAGGACCTTCAGCCAGCAGATGGCCATTTCTCATCAGACCAACCTACAAAACAAATCACTAGTTACAGCCATTGTGCAAAAAACAGACCACAAACAGAAGTGGTCCAGTTTTGTAAGCAGTAAATTAGCAGATGGCTGAGGCCTCTGCACCTTCAGTGGCTTTTTGCTTGACATAGTTATGTCAATCTCTACTCTGACAATCACAGACAGAAATAAACCAACAAGTGCCCTTCATTCTTTGTGAGAGGTAGTTTCAGTGCACCTGTGAGCAGCCAGGCAGGTTTAAGGAGAGTGATACAACCACAGAGTAGAATATCTAGGACTATGTTTGTCTTTTTCTAAAGAACTGTCAGAGCTACATGAGACACATACATCATTAGCCATATAAACAAGTTTACGTATGAACATGTTTCAACAAGTTTAAACAAGACTTCCATATGACCACGAGACACTGACACTGAAAACAAAAATGGTGCTAAATGGCTTACAACCTTAAGAAATATATTATTACAAACACACAGTCTTTACTTTTATATAAACATAATGGTTCAATGAATTATACTGCGTTAAAGCAAATACTAAATCCCAAATAATACTACCAGAACTGAGGATTGTTCTTTTTAGGGCAGAAAAAAGGCTATATTTGTGTCCTACTGATGTGTAAACTTACTCAAAATCTTGAACAAGATTAATGGTAAATCCCCACAGGATTTCATTGAGGCAAACACCAGTAGTACTAATAGAGGAAAAATAACACATGTGCTATACAGACAAATACACTGTTGGTAATAGCATAATAAAATACAATTTACAATTAAAGTCACCACAGTATTGTAACACATTAAATAGTATTTTTTTAGAAAAGAGGAATCTGACTGACAATATGCTGTATTTGAGCCAGTTCTGTTTATATCCAGGGCAAACCTCAATGGGGTCTTTGTTTTTGTAGGCAGGACATAAAAGACCTAGAGATGCAGTTCATGATTGCACTGATTACATTGTCCTTATGACCCTCTGCTTGTTTAATTGTGTCACCGTGCATTCTCTCACCACATTGGCTTGTCTGGCCTCCTCGATGTAGTGAGTGGTGATAATGACAGAGACTTTTGCCGTCTTCACAATTTCCACCAGATGCTGCCAAATCCTAAAAAGGTTGTAGAGGAAACCAGATTACACAAAAATGAAATAGTGGCACTAATTTCCTGAAAATCTCTGAAAAAGTGGCTGCTGCCTGCCAACTATCTGGGAAACCACATGGGAGGAGTAATGCAGCCATATTTGCCTTGTTTGATGCAAGTGCCCTGGTGGGTTATTTTAAGAGCTACAAGATCAACATTAAGTTGATTTATATGGCATCCACAAGAAACACAGTGCTTGTTACTACAATAGTGATATGTACTTGGTCCTTAGCACTGGGTCCACTCCGACTGTGGGTTCATCCAGTATGAGCAGCTCAGGGTTTTGAAGCAAAGCAGCTCCCAGAGAAACTCTGCGCCTCTGACCTCCACTGCAACACCAGACAAACAAGAACAAAAGACACAATAATGAAAGAGTAAATAACTGAAAAACAAAGGTGACAAAGGTGAATCTCCCATGAGTTTCATAACTCAGGAGACAAGATGAACCTGCCTGACAACAACAAACTCAGAACTGCTAATAGATACTTATAATATACATTATAATAACTTACTTTAATTACTATTATTTGATCAAATCAGTGTGTTAAGTTAAAGTACAACACTGCGTCAGAGCTGGTGTCACTGGCTGTTTATCCATTACAGAAATATTTACCATATTTTGAAAGTAATTTTAAGTAATTTTGTTAATAACTTTAATCATTAATTTATGCTAAATTAAATTGTGTCTCTCCATACTAAACGTAATTATGGAATTATTATCACTTCAGAGGTACTACTAATACAAAATCATTA
>KN501362.1:0-21659 GCA_000787155.1 Scartelaos histophorus | reverse complement strand
AAAATCAGTAAATAGGAGTTTTGACACACGCTGTCATGACTAAGCAATGAAAAAGTGAGGTTGCCATACAAAAACTGTAATTAAAAAATCTCTAAAATAAAAGCAATGCAGCTTCAGTTCATGCATGAGGTAGAAATATAAAATATGTTTATTTTGTAATTCTAAATTAGCTTAAAGGGTCAATCAACCAAAGAGTCGCATGTGTCCCGGGAGTCGTACAATGCCCATGTCTGCTTTAGAACGCAATTTTATAATTTAACTCAAATTATAATAAAGCTATGGAATGTATTAACCTATAGAATAATACAACGGCACTGCAATTATTTAATTCAAATGGATTAACTCTCCTCTGTGACATTAAAGCACTGATTAGACCATGTAATGTGCTCACAATGATGTTCATTTAAAAGCTTTGCAAAGTGGCAAAAAACAAAGAAAAACAAAAGAAAAAAGGATTCTGTTCAGAGCTAAATGCTAATTTTATAAAGCAGTGGTTAAAATGGTCAAAATGCTCCTTTACTGCCCACTAGGGGTGTGAGTGTGACAATACATATCATGATCTGCACGTCACGATTCCATATATCCCGATACTAAAACATAGGATAATATATTGCGCTTTATCTCTAATTTCTTCTATTAATACAGTCAACTGCACTTAATGAGAACACAATTGTACAAAATATAATTCATTAATATGTAAAATCATCAGAACAGTGAATGTAACTAATGGATTTTTGTGAGAGATATTATTTAAAAATCGATTCATATGCATTTTGAATCAATTTGAGAACTGTGCAATGAAGTATCACTGAATAAATTTTTTTCTTACATCCCTACTGCTCGCTAATAACTTTACTTATTATTAGTAGTTAAATTAGTAGTTTCCTTCTGCCAATATCTTTGGCCTACAGATCTACAACCTTATTGGCAGTGGACTCGTCCTGGCCATCTAAGCCCGTCCGTCCATGAGAGTGGATCTCTCCTTCACTGTGGTTCTCCTCGAGGTCCCACTGGGTTTTTTTTCGAGTTTTTCCTTGCCGAAGAAGGAGGGTCTAAGGACAGGAGATGCTGGGACAATTATCAATTTGCCTGCTTGTTGTTGGACATTCTGTATTTTTGAATTATTAATTATTAATTTCATTGAATTTTTTTCTTATTCTGCTTCATTCTCTGACATCTTTGTTAGCTAATTTAACAATTTTGTGAAGCCCGCCGAGATAACTGTTGTTATGATTTTGGGCTATACAAAAATAAATTGAATTGAAAATATAGTAAATCCACACATTAGAACAGCCTACTGCAAAAAGAATCACAGCTGAATTTTAAATCCCCCATTTTGTCCACATTTTGTCCTTTAAGACCCGGTGGCACAGGGAAGGGCACATTTTCTTATTATCCTATTAGCAGACAGCTGTACTCCGCCCTGCCTCTGTTTACCATGCAGAGCGGCTACGTGAAGGGGAAGCCGGCGTGGGGCTAAAGCTGGGCCCCATAAAGGGACATTAACCTTGAGTGTCCCCGGGCCGGCCGTGGGACAGGTACGCAGATGCCCCAGTGTTTACCCACGCACAGATGGGCTTTTTACTACGCGCCCACCGGAGCTGAACACTGCCACGCTCACTCCAATGCCCACTTTATGTTTTATACCCCGGGCACCACCACCATCACACTGCCCGTTTATGTGTGAAGGGTAGAGCGGGGTGTAAAGCTAAATACGTAAACAGCAGTGGAGTGTTAAAGTTGCTGATAAAGATCTGTTCGTGTTTTCTCCATGTTTCAATTATGCATTTCTATCGTCATGAAAACCAGACCAGGCCAAGTTACGGGTCAGGTCTGCGGAGAAGCAGTCAGAATTCCTGTTTTTCTAGGTATTTTTGAGCTATAAAACCACCTATAAATGAAGAAATGTAAGGTAGAGCTGTTTAATGTCATACTGTGGAACATTCCAGGCAGAAACAAGCAGATAACAGACCAAAAAATGACATAATGCAGCTTTAAGATCAGCATTTAACGAGAGAAAAGGGGGTTGAAGACAAAAATTATACTCTTGCGTTACTATAACAGTGATGCCACTTCAAAGTAATATTGCTCATGTAAAAGTGTAAAGTAGTAGTCCAAGAAAATACTCAAATAAAAGTGCAAAGTAGTGTTTTTTACTCAAGTAAGAGTAAAAACTTGGCGAACTACTTTTAACTTTTTGGCCGAAACATGTCAACAAGGTAAATACATGTTACTGTATTGTCTTAAAAAACAACCCAAGACATTAAGAGTACATAAGAAAACAAAATTAACATATTTGGCGTTGGGGAACTACTACTTAAGTAAAAGTAATTGTCTTAATAATACTGTAAGTGGTGCAAAGTTAAAGTATTTGTCATAATAATAGTGTAAGTGGCAGGCGCAAAGAATAAATAATGGTTAAAATGAGGTATATTTTCAAAGAATAGACCTTAAAATGAGAAAAATAAAATCATACTTGAAGGAGTGATGAAAAAAATAGATTAATATTGTCATAAAGCTTTTCTCTGTATTGTAAATGGAAACAGATTCACAATTTTAAACATTTGCAAATTTTACAAGGCTAAAGCACTAGAGTTTTGCCCAATAACCATACATAAACCATAAATATCTGCAACTGAACCATCTAAACTGTATCTGCTTAACTTCTTGAACATTAAAAAAAAAAAAAAAAAGTTGCAAATAAAGTTACAAAACACTTACTTTGTCAGAAATACTATAGACGTTGTTGGGCATGCAGCTATATCTTGGTTCACCTATTCTCCTGCAATCACAAGAGTATCTGGACCAAACTCCTTAACTATGTTCTTAAACCTGACTGCTATGGCAATTACCCTGGAGGTGGCTAATGTAGCTGTAATATAGGAGCTAATACTGCCACTGCTTGTGACTCACTCCTCTCATTATACAGCAATAGAGCACCAATGGATCACAGCAGATGGAGAGAAAATTAGCTTGGCTCCCATCAAGTTTCTTGCACTTCCAGTTATGTTGGCTAATTATGCATTATAAGTTCCTCTAACACAATGCTGGAATAAGTCACTTTACCGGTAGCAAGAGGTAGATGTTGTAACAAAGTGCAATTCGTTCCACCACAAACGAACGGTACAGTGAGAAGGCTCCAGTGTTTGAGTTAATGAGGAGCTCATTATAGAGGATAGGTTTGTGTGTGTGTGTGTGTGTGTGTGTGTGTGTGTGTGTGTGTGGTCGTATGGTGGGCTGTGATCACCTGTGGAGGCTAATTGAGTCTCCAGAGAATAACACAGGCTTACACTTTGTTCCACTGGTCACAGAAAACACATATTCTATCATTTTCACAATTTAACAATGAAATTGTCCCTAAATGTCTGTTATTAAGCCGGGTGTCTTCTGCGTGATTTTGCCTATCTGCAATAAAAGATGATTGATTGAAGGAAACCTCTTGTATCGTAGCTCAAAAATGGCGGTCGTATGTCAAAAAGGGAGACAGAGGGAGGCAGTGATTGAACTTAGAACTGTCGAGCAAAGACAAGCTATGATGGATATCAACAAGTGGCTCATATTTTGGAATCTTCGGCTCACAATTTTTAATTCTCCACGTCTTGTCCAGTGTCGTCCAAAAATTGCGCGAAGGAATTTTAAGTCTTGTTATTTTTTAAGTTAATTGGAATGATGCCTGAATAGTTGCAAAGTGCTCCCAGTCTCCATCTGACCTTCAAAGAAACGCAGTGTGTGTGAGGAGTGGTTTAAATGGCACTGCTCTGGCCACCACAGATTTACATACAACTGGAAACTTTAAAACTTTGCCCATGCTTATCATTTCATGTAAATTATAGAAATGCATGACAATTTTAGTCAGCTGAACTCAAAACAATGACCCACACTTCCTCATGGGTCCACCACCTGCTTATCTCAGCAATGTGTTGCCTGGAATGTTCCACAATAATGCATCAAATGAAGTACTGTATTTTTCGGGCTATAAAGTGCACCGGATTATAAGGCGCAGGATCAAATAATACGTCAATTGCTGTAACTGTCCACATATAAGGCACATCGGATTATAAGGCGAAATAAGCGAACGAGTTATAACCCGTGCGCACGCCTTAACGCAAAGCGTTATTAAAAGTGAGGGAACGTCTTAAAACGCATTTTATATCCAAAGCGTGGGAGCACGTTAGAACACATTCTGTCACTTTCCATGGTGTGGAACTGGGAATGACATGTGCAATACAAACTTGTGGGAATCATGCAGAAGGAAGGATGTTTTCCAGGCACTTCGCTGATGATGAAATCTATAGTTGTTCCTAGGTCAGAAAAACCCATTCTCTCTCAGGACTCTCTTGAGGTGTCTCACACGTGCGCACGGGTTATATCTTGTGCGCACTTATTAATATCTTGTGCACACGCCTTATAATTTGTTCCCACGCTTATTATATTCACCTCATGGAGTAATACGTTATTAGCCGTAATGTTACAACATAAAATCGTTTGGAGGTTAAACACAACCAAAGGTCATACATAAGGCCACTGGATTATAAGGCCACTGTTGATTTTTGAGAAAATGTCATGATTTAGACGCGCCTTATAGTCCGAAAAATACGGTACTCAATTTAATTATGCCTGTTTTATTGCTCAAAAATACCTTGACAACATTGTGACTGTGAGCGATCTCTGTTCACACAGGGCTGGGGCTGTCACCTGCTCGTCTTCATGAAGTTTAATGCCGTACTGTGAGACATTCTAGGAAAAATACTGACACCTCCATGTAGACCCTCCTCTAATTCACATCTAATTAATTTGGTGAAATTATAAGCATTGTAAATATAAATAGTTTCACACCAATAAAGAAGTGAAGAAAAGTTGAAAATCCTGTTAAAAATTACATCAAATAGAGAGTTCACACATACTGATGACTCACTATGGAGTTTACCCAATACTTTTTTGATACTTTAAACAGTATTTTAACAAAATAAAGCTGTTTTAGCCAGATAATTCATCCCTGTGCACATTAGAGGAGTTTTGCTGGGTAATAGGTATGGAACTCCCAGATATAATGTCAGAAATAAAACAGAAAGTTACATTTTAAACCTAAAAAAATTGGCAAATTGGAAAACAGGTGTTAATGTTCAAAATGGTAAAATGAGGTACCTAAGCTGTCATAAGCACTTTAAGCACATTTTTCATTCCTTGTCTCTACTCACAAGTTCTTATTACCTCCTGAGCGCTGCCCCGTCCTCTCATCTCTCTCTTCACAAAGCCATCACCATTTTTCTCATACTTCCTCCTCTCTCTCTGAGTTATCACCTCTTCTTTCTCATCCTTCGACTCTTTTACACATGTTAAGGGATTCATCACGGCCAGGTCGTGCCTCTCAGCTCCTCTCCGTCACCCTTCCCCTCACCCGGAGCGCCGTCCCAAGATGAACCGCCACGGCCGTCCCATCGTTCAGCTCCGGGCCTCCTACCCCACGGCTATTTAGGACCGAGAAGCGAGGAGTCAGAAAAGAGGGAACGGCGTGAAGGGGCCTTGATGAGCGAACCCTTTTCTGAAGCGCACTGGATGCCGTGGGGTTTTTTGTCTCTATCAAAAATCTATGGCAGCCGACTTGTCACTTCAAAGTGCGCCTCGCTCTGTCGTCTCGTATAATCCTCCAATCCGCCGGAGCCTTCTCCCGCCCTGTCACAGAATCTCCTCTGCGGGCTTTAGCGAGGTGGAGAGGGGTTCAGATGCCGCTGGTCAGGTCTCGGGGGAAAACATTTTCACCAGAACGAGTGACTAAGCGTCGGGCCTGTCCTCAGATGCTTTCTGCCTCTTAATAACTAAATGGGAAAATGATGTGGCTGTCGTGTTTTGAACTGTCGGAGCAAGTCAGACTAGTTTAGATTTAAAACATGTTGCTGCTGCTGGGAAATTGGCTAATTTTACTATCACAATGGTAATTCCAACTTTACAACACAGTCATAAGAAAGTTTAGTTGTTTAGTTATTAAGTTATTAAGAAGGACAAAATGATCAAAGTGGCACTAACACACAATGAACTGGCAAGGCACTCACCGGTTGAAATAAAATGCCTTTATTAATTTACGGCATGTCAAAATGGACAACTTTAAAAAGTCCCGACGCGTTTCAGCCTGTGGTTTTCCTCAGGGGACAAACAGAATTCTGAGTGAACCATGTGAGTTAAATACAAGAAACCACCAATAGGGCGGCTCCACCTGGAAGAGAAGGTGTGGAGATTCACCTGTGGACACTACCTGAGACACTCCACAAGAGGGCAGTGTTAGAACCATGTGAAGGATGTATACAATCTATAAACACTCACATGTAACACAAAAATGCCCAAATGAAGGGCTCAATGAAGGCATGGACTTCTCTGTGTTTTTATAACTGATTGTCTGATTGTTTATTACAGACTTTTAACTGAGTTGTGTATGTATTTTTTCTGTATTTTTGTGTACATTTGAGTTTTTATAGATTGTATACATCCTTCACATGGTTGTAACACTGCCCTCTAGTGGAGTGTCTCAGGTAGTGTCCACAGGTGAGTCTCCACCTTCTCTTCCAGGTGGAGCCGCCCTATTGGTGGTTTCTTGTATTTAACTCACATGGTTCACTCAGAATTCTGTTTGTCCCCTGAGCAAAGCCACAAGCTGAAACACGTCAGGACTTTTAAAGTTGTCCATTTTGACATGCCGTAAATTAATAAAGGCATTTTATTTTAAACGGTGAGTGCCTTGGATTTTTTGCATCTTTAAACTGACTTCCCTTCCCCAAAGACACCACTGTGTTTTTTCTACAGTTTTTTCTACTGTGTATTAACCTCTGGAGGTCCAGGAAGCGCTCCTTTTGACACTTTTTATACACAATGAACTGTTTTTGTCATTTTAAGGGCCCATATTACATTATTTTCTGATCTGTCTCCTAATGTTTCCTCATTAAAAACATGCTTAGAATTTTGTAATACATAAATCCTGCTTATTTTAATGTGTGTGATGTCATCCGGTAATACAGGAAGTGCTTCATTGTGTTAAACTCCACACACCTCACTACAATCGTCTGGATAATTTCAGCCTTGGAACTGACAATCTCTTCTAAACAGAAAGTAAAAAGGCACCTGTTAATTCGAAAACTACCACTTCATGACTTTAGAAGGAACAGAAAATGTTGAGTTTTGGAGATGTTGTCAGACTAATAATAACGGATTACAAAAGGTGTGAATGAAACAAAACACAACAGTGAAAAGCTGTATCACTCACTCAATATGCTATGGGCCAATGTGATTCTGTAGTTTTCCTTTATATTTGCACATTTTTGGACTATTTTATTTCAGAAATGTAATTGTGATGGTGATTTTCTTAATCTGCAATTGCTTTGCAAAACCGCGTTGCCATATAATCACGTCTCTAAAGACTTCATTAGTTCACATGCTGTTTGTAAAATAGTGCAAATCCACAGCAGCTGAACATTTCATATGGAAGAAACTGTGACAATTACAGTTTACGGTGAGGTTTAACACAGCAGTTTGACTCTTATTATGACAACACCAACACCCGAGGAGGATTTGAAAGGGATTGAAGAACAAAACAAGACAAGAGTGGAGTCTTAGTACATTTAAGTAGTTAGTTTCTTTAAAACACTGTATATGTTTCTATTTCTAACACTACACATATTTCTAACACTACAAACTACAAATAATTCATAGTTCAGAGTTTAAAAGCAAAAACAGACATTTCCATTTTGAAAAACTGTTAAAAAGTCGTTTTCTTTTTGTTCTGATTTCCTAATATTAAACCACATATTAGCAATGGCAATAGAAAAGCAGATTTGGATTTTGGAAATGCTCCTAAAAAAGTAAACTACAAGCCTTCAAACTTTTTCAAATCTGTTTACTTCTACTACTATCGTGTACCCAGCTATTACTCTTACTACAAATACTCTTTTCATGTTAGCACTACACACTTTCCATTCTGTACAAACTCTTCTTACTTCTTTTTGGAGACTAGAAAGAGAGGACAAGAAGTCATGTTATCATACTAGGTGTTCTTGTGAAAAATACTCCACAATGAGTCTCTTTCGGCACAGAAAACTGGAGTGGACGGAGGGTCAGTGAGTCCAGTAAGTGTCATGTCGTCTCTCCCCTCCACTCGGCCAATCCCGTTTTACACTCGAGTCACACGTTTAATAACATCATCATTACAGTGGAAAATAGCATTACAGTCTTAACGCCGACGAGTAATAAGCTTAAACTTTGACACTCTCAAAGCCTACATTGTAGTTCAGTGTGGTTAACTTGTAGCCGCAATGCATTATGGGATTACACTACCATGCTGTATTAAGTGCATTAGGATGAGCTGGGAGCTGCACATGAGTAAGGTGCAAAACCTGAGCAATAGAAATGTCCCCTGTTAAGACATTTGATACTTTAATATTTGTAACCATGCATTTTTGTGTGCAACTTATACTTTAATATATTGTGCAATAAATATAAAATAATTGTGGGTATCCATGTAGTATTAAAAAGAGTTAAGGTATGGGTACATAGGCAGTCCCAGCATATTACAGTAGCTCTTGGTTTTGTAAAACATTTTCATTGATCTAGAGTCATTCACACATGTGTCAGCTCATGGATACTTCAGGTACCCGTGTAGTAAACCAGGTATTGTATAATTATACTGAATGAACTTACTGAATGTCAAGATTATTTGATGATAAAAAGGAAAACTGGTGACGTCAGCTCATGGATTCAATAAAGTAAAAGTTCATTCGTAGGTTCTTTTGTCACATTTAAAGAGGGTACATTATGCAACATCATCTTTTTTTTGAGCTTTGGACCATGCTATAACTTTTGTTTCCTCATCAAAAACATGTCTGAAGTGGTTTTAGCGTGTATATCATCGGTGCATGTTTGAGTAATTTAGCGATCTCTCCCAGGCCATGTGTTACGTTTGGGCACTTTGGTCCCCCTATTTTTATTGTTTTCTTGGTAGCTTATTTTTTTTTGGACAGTAAGTTTTGGTTGCTCCTTATTTCCGGCAGGAGCCTTTAAATAGCGCGTGTTAGCCTCGCCTCGCCTCGCGCTGGGGAGCCGCCCTGCTGCTCCCGATGCTCCTGGGGGTTTGGTAGCTTTTTGTTAGCCTAGCTTTTCTTTTGGTTTGTCCTGGTGGGTCCGGACGTCCTGTTTTCGTTATTATTTTATGCAGGGAAAGGTTTTTGGGGTTGCGTTTGGTTTGGGCAGGGTCAGCGGTCCTTATTTTACGTTGGCCGGCTCACCAGGGCCTTTTCCTTTGTTACTTTGTTTGTTACTTTTTTGGGGGCACGCGTTAAGGTTTTTTTTTTGTGGTTCTTCAGAATGCTTCAGTTCAAAAGACCGACACTAAAAGAAATAAACTATTGTAAAATCCTTAACTTTGTCTCGTGTCCCTCTTTAAATATGTTTGGTCCAACATCTGGGTCGTAACACATATTATAACCCTCCTTGTGGTTAACTGTAAAATTCTGTCCAAAAATCAGCCTAAAAAAGGCCGTGTCATTCATGTTCCCACTGCAATCCTCCACAAATATACAAAACCATGATACAAAACAATACACCGCACGTTCAGACCTAATTGGATGCGCAGTATTTTCATTTATGGCAATTATAATGTGATAGCGCTCTGAAGGGGGAGTGACTTAGCACCCAGAGAAAAAGGTAACACAGTGATTTAGACGTGCGTTAGCGTTTAATACCTCAAACACATAAAATCCTGCGTCTTTAACAAGCATTACAGGCTCATACTCACTCGTGGTTAATTGGAGAGCGTATCTTTATCTCTGCATCCACACATCACATCTTGTTATCTTGCTTTTTTAAAATCTGCGTTGGGGAAATGCGTTTAGCTTTAAAGACCTCCACCATTACTACTGCAATAAATGAGAAGGAAATTTAACGAAGACACTATTGAATTTATGCATAGAATTTTCTCAAATTTCTTCACAATTTTACTCGTCAAAGAGATTCCAAATAAATCTTAAAACTATTAGGACCCATCTATCTGCAAAATGCCCTCATTAGTTTTTGTTATTCAGATTTTTAGTATTCATGGCAGGTTTAAGTGGTTTCATCAATCCATCCACCTGTAAAAACCCAGAAAATTGGGGTGAAATTTGAACCTTTCAAAAACGCGTAAGGAATAAAAAGAATGTAATTTGCACCAAGAAATAATAGAAAAGAATGACTTAATTGTGATAATGAGAGTGATTATGAAAATGACACCCCGGGATGTTAAAACTCAGGCCTGTTTTCTTACATAGGTGATGTGTGGCACTAATTTAAAACCTCTATTCATTCACACTGACAATGCGAAAATAACATTTGCTCTTTTTTTATTATTATATTTATTATTATATTTTGGTCCATATCAGTATAACATTTGTGCAATATTAATTAGTTATTTCACATTTAAACAAGAAAAGACACACACACAAAAAGAAAAAAAAATCAGGTTTAGTTGCTGCATGTTTTTCTCGTCTATTATGATTGTTTCCATGGTTTTTACAAAAAAAATCCAATCTTTCCTCCACCTCTGTGTGCCCAAACATGCCAATTCTGCAAAGATTTGCCCAGCACATAGCCTAAATAAGTGTTTCATTTATTTAAGTAGACAGCTACTGCAGGAATCTGTACAAAACAAGCATAATTAGCTGAGGGATGTCTTTTTCTAGGTCTATCATTTGCATGATTAAATTCAGACTCAGTACAAGGTTACAGTATATTCAAATGTGATTCGTTTAAAATATAAATCTCTCTTTGCAACTAAATACAGGTGGAAAGTAATTTTGCCTTTGCACACTTTTAGACATATTCTAACTTACTATATAAAGTGCATTTTCATACCATAATAGAGTTAAAGGTGCAACTTTTGTATGTAACTTTTGGATGAAGGATTGACCATCTGCTCGTCTCTATGCACATGTTACTGCTTTCCCTTTCACAGTCTATAGTATTTCACTTTTCTTTGTGAATAGTTCACCTTTAATGGCATATACAGATACATATAACTCATTTGTTCATATAAACCAACATACAAATCAGTGGAGGTACAGGAAGGCAAGTGAAGTGTCAGGCCTAAGGACACAGCAACACTATGCACTGAGCTCTGATTATTGTAAACTGGCAACCTTCTAATTAGGGATGCAGTTGTTTCAGTTCTGATACTAACATAGTACTTTCACTTGAAGTATCTGCTGATACCCGATATTACCCGATACCAGTGTAGGTAGGGATGGAAAATGGGCTGAGCATCGAACAGAATTTTAAAGCAATCCGTGTGGGGGGTCCGAATAGAGCCGGGAGAGATGACTAAATTAGAGCATGGATGTCATCTAAAACCTCTTCAGGCATAAATTTTGATGAAACAACAACATTAAAAGTTGTTAAAAACAAAACAAAACAAAAAAAACCCAAGATTTTGCATAATACCCTCTCAACTTCTTGAGGGGGTTTTATGAGTTTCTGAACTTTTTAAAATCCCAAATGGTGCAGCCCATTTTTCAGTATGGCGCATCTCCCCTGGCTGAGCGATCATGTCAGCCCCTGTACAATGTGCCAGTCCTCTCAATGACTTTCTCCATATGTTCCCTTTGGATGGGGCTTGGAGATGATTAGCATGGTGCCTAAATACATATGTTTGGAAGCGCATCAACAACTGCAGCTGTGGGGCCTTGTGCGGAGACTGCGGGAGAATGAGCTATAGGCTTACCACAGGAAGTCAAATCTGTCATGGGAAAGCCTCCATCAGATGAACAGAGGATCATGCAGGATCATTATGCCACTGTACCATAAGCCCGAGTGAAGGAAAGAACTACTTTTTTGACTTTTACTTTTTAAGAGTTGAAAGGCTATGTAAAGGTCATATATATTACACAAAATAAACTTTAAGCTATGTTATAATGCTGTTAACTCATCAAAAACATACCTGGATTTGAGTCATGCTTTATTATTAGTCTTTCTACATTTCCAAAGCTTAAAAAATCCTGCTCCACCTTGTGATGTCATGACGCGCTGCAATCATCCAAATGATTCTAGTGAAGGTGCAGGTGCCTGACATCACAATGGGGAACAGGGTAGTTTCTATTTAGTATGCAGTATGAAACCTTTCTGGAAGGGAAAATGGCACCAATCAGTGGAAATGTTATTGATTTTTTCTTATAATGTGCTAATCTCTGTGGAGAAAAGCAGGTGGCAGCATGAAACCAGGACATTACAGGTCTGATCTGTGGAGAGGCAAACCTACTTACAGTGCACAGTGGCGTGTACATTGTCACTCGTTACAGCACCTTCCTTCACTTCATCCAAGAATGCACTGATTTGCTGCAAACCGTTAAATATTACACACTTTTATGCAAAAACGCGATACCTTCTGTTGCCTTTGGTCACGTTTTGTTGTGAATATTTCTGTCACCAAATTGAACTGAGCTGTTTCAAGTTGCAAAACATCCTTCGACACCTGAGCCTGTGAATTCAAATCTGCCGTAAGATTTGCAGTTTTTCAGAATAGACTGAACAAGTTAAACACAAGCTTTACTCCAGGCTCCAACAAAAGTACATAGCTCTTAGTGCACATTTAAAGAGAATGACGATCGCAGCAGAGTGGGGGAGACTTTGTTGGAATAAAACGGATCTAAGTAGACAGTAGTTTTGCCAATGCCAAAAGCTAGTCTTGTATAAAAGCGTGTTAAACAAAGACATTTAGGTAGGTGAGGGAGGCGGAGGGTTTAGCGCCATCTGTGGACTAAAATAATCCCTTCATTCTTTTGTTATTCTGACAAATCGGACTACAACTTCCCAGCGAGACAGCGTGTTTTATGGCAGTAATAAAGGCGGAAATGGCTCGGATTCAAGGCAGCGGGTTCCTGATACAACCGAACATGAGCGCGTGCCAGGGCTATTTGTAGCAGTATCAAGTATCAAGCCTATCCCCGTGAGCAATGCTTTTTAATTAACATAATGGAAGGAAGACAGAATTAAACGGTCTGCGCAACAATGAGAGATGGGGAGGAGTAACGAATGTGGAGGTGGGATGGTATTTATCATTTTGGGGGAAATAAAATCTGTATAGACTTCATTGGAACTGTCTCTTTTATGGGGAAATATCAGGTCCCCATGATGGAAATTGCCCATTATTAGATTAACACCCTGGTTTAATCTCAGTTAAAATAGATTTTACATGTATTTTTCTGATGGAAGGTCCACCATCTGTTGTGTATTGTTCCACAGTAATGTTTTCAATATGTCAATGTGACAAACAGATGATGTCACAGTAGGAAGATTTTATTTTTTCCAAGATATTTTTGAGGGATGCAAACACCAGCAAAGGTTAGGATCAGTTTCCAGGAGATTAAATCAATCCAATGTCCCTAAAATCCATAGAAACTCAACTTGTGTGTGTGGCGATTGTGCGTTCATGTGTGTTTGTGTGTGTTGGAGATAAACCGTTATATGATCTGAATTTATAGGGCCGAGAGAGACGTGAAGCTGCCAATTGGAAGCTGAAGCGACGAGGCCATAATCCTGTCACTGTGTGGGCAAAGACAACATGATCATAAAGCAGGCCCGGATACTTTAGAGGTCCAATTATGAAGCGCTGTAATGAATTTGTGGAGTTTTTAACTTTTACTAGTCAATTTAGCAATAGTGCCTCATCATTAGGAGAGGGGAGTTATGTGCACTCAAAATTTTAGTGCAATCCTGACACAAGATATACAACATCTTTCCACTTGGCTTTTTCATTCCATGGGTGTAATGGCAAGTGGCCTGTCTCCTTGTGTTGCATTTGAAGTATTAAGATGTTTTGTGCTGGATGCTCTCCCATCCTATTCTGTCCTAATTGGGATGGATTCTTAATTTAATTCTATCAAACGGGGTGTCCACCTTTGACCATCTGCAATGAAACCAAGGGCAGAGGGATTTTTGCGTCCTTTTCATAGGATATTCAGTCTTGACTAAAACTTTACAAATGACTGTTCAAAACAAGACTACAATAAAACAATAATTCCATATTAGGGTTTATAAATCAGTACAGGGGCTAACTACATTTAAAGATGTTTAAAACAGCAAAGGTGGGTGCGCTCACAGCCATAAAAGGCTCTAAACCAGGGGCCAAATGAGGCACCAGAGATCATTTCTACTGGTCCACAAGACGATTTCTAATTTCTATCTATAGTGGCCTGCCAATAAAATGCAGAAATCTATAAGAATTTGAACTACAGTTCCCATAATGCATTGCTGCTTCTAGTGCCAGTTCAGCTCCTTTCCTGCTGCAGCAGTGGTAAAAACAAAGGGCAGGACAGAGTGAGAGGGGCAGACAGAGCTTCTACATGAACTTTCAAACTTACTCCAACCAACAACTGGACACTAAACACTTGGACTGTGAGAACAGGAGCTTCAGAAACAGGCAGGGGTCAATGTTACAGTAGATGGGGAGAGAAGTAGTTTACCATCGCACTGTACTGTACATCACTTCTACAGTGCTTAACATCTACTCAAAGGTTAATGGTTTGGTGCCTCAGTGTCTTTGCAGAAGTCAAGATTGACCCTGGTTGAAAATATGTCTGAAAAAACAAAAAAACAAAAACAAAAACACACAGACACTTTAGGATTTAGAATACTGCTTAGCTTAAAAGCCTGTAATAAATCATGATTATTAACTTTGTTATTGTGTTGTGTTGTGATCATAACATATTATAATAATGATTACCATCAACTGTAGCCTATAAAAATATAATATCTTATGTGATATGCAGTCCCTGACCAACACTGAGTCTATAACTTCTGCCCCTGCTCCAATTGAGTTTAGACCCCAGAGGGGAACTTTCTCCTTAAATTCTAAATATTCTTACTTGCAGGGGGATATATGGAAATACTAAACCCACTCAACCCTTTAGCATTCATCACCAATGATGTCAAAATGAACAGCGTCAGTCACCAAAATGTAGTTATTTTAAACCAAGGATGAGCAACTGACAAATCACTAATAGAATAAAAATAGAGACAATTTTCCCACACACATGACTGTAGATGACCATAAATGCTGATCTAACCCTTACAGACGCATGGTGATGCATTTTTTGTTTTAAATCAATATTATAATCTTATTAATAGTTGGAGAGTTGGAGCGGACAAGGGCCAAGCTTGCAGATTAGGTCAAAAGAAACTTTGTTTTAGACCGCAAGCTTAAGACAGAGGAGAAGATGGGCAAAGAAAAGGCCTTGGAGTTCACTAATGCGCTTCAGAAGAAGGACAAAGACTCCCAAGACCTTCGTACTGCACATAAAGTGCTCCACTACCTGCATGACATTACAAAACAGGAAAATGTGCAACTAAAACAAGAGCTTGCCAACTCCAAAAGAGTCAGGGAAAAGATGAACAAAAAACCTCCTGAAAAAAGAGAAAGAGCTGGAAAACCAAATGAGTGCGTACAAGGAGATAAGGTGTCTGTAAAACAATACAGTGAGAGACAATGTCCAGCCCAAACTAGAGCTGAACAACACACGTAAAGCCCAGGAGAAGTAGAAAGAAAAACTTGGAGACTCAAACCACTTATAATGATGTTAGTGCAGATCTAACCAACAAAAAAGAGAGAAACTGTCCGGAAAGGTGCAGGAGCTGTTGTGAAAGTCAAAGGTCACAGTGATCCAGACGCCCAAAAGGAGCGGCCGTAGTGGAGCAGAGGAGGGGCCCAGGTGTCAACGCCGCTAATGCACCTCCAACTATTATCCTGTTTTCTGTTTGTTTGTTTGTTTGTTTGTTTTCTCCACATTGTTTAATCCACATATCAGTCACATGGCACACTACAGCGGTGGCTTGTTATTTATGCAGAAATGTGGTGAAGGTACAAAAATAATATCATACATGAAAAAAGAAAGCAAAACATTAAAATGGCAATGTGAATGTTTTTTTTTTCACTCTAAATGATTTACTGCCTGTTGGAATCAAACATAATGAGAAAGAACGCGATAGTGCTGAACAATACATCTTATACATATTGTTACTGCAAATAATCAATAATCACAAAAATAAAAAAATACAATGCAAAGTTCTAATTAAGAAAAGAAATGATAAATACTATTTGCAATAATGACAAATTTTATTCACAATTTCCTCATTGGTCTTGGTTTAAGTTTGAATTTTGCTTAACTTATAGGTCCAATAATGCGGCCCTTATGAAATGTATCAGATTACACACTGCATTCAAGTTTATTCTGTGTAAAGATATATGATAGTTTGGTGTTCATATATAATACGTTATATAATATACAGCTCCCGACAAATTGATTTTATAACTTCAACCCTTGCTCTAAATTAGCATGTTTAATGTGCAACCCCATTGAAAAACTTAGCACCCGATAGCTTCTCCAACAAAAACCCCTGCACCGCCCTTGAATAAACGTGAGTTGTGGGTCATACAGCGGGACCATGTTAAAAATAGAACCCGGCTACGCTGCAGTAAATACCAAGCCGTGTCTGATATTTGAAATCTATGTGTGATCTCAGTCAAAAAAACGTATTTTCTATCTTTAACTAACACAAACTAAGTAGAGATCTTAGAAAAAGGTTGCTACTATAAGGTGACAAAACACATGTACTATTACACCCACATCGCCTATTGTGAAATATGCGGTATCAATATAAATGAGCATTTTTATTTCAGATCAGGAGGATTAAAGCGCGTCTCGACTGCCATCGTCTCCCTTACATCAGTATTTAATAACAAGGTTTATCCTGTATATGCATGTGGAGCCTATTGGATTATATGCAATAGGCCTCCACTAATCAAATAATGCTACTTTAATGGGGGCTATAATTACCATATCAATATCACTGTAGAACCACGTTAACCATTAAGCTATGAGAAATTAGCCCAGCGGATGTGCAGCTCATATAGCCGTCATACATACATGCAGAGGAGATGGAGGAGAAGTTGTTACTAAATAATGAGGTCAGCCATACATGAAATATAAGGGCAAGCTCCAGGATAATTGAAATTCAATCCGGCGTATTCACAAGACGGGGAGGAAGTACTAGTGTTAGCTTATACCACTGGCTACACGAAAACCAATGGAGAGGGAAAAGGGATATTCAGAAGAGAGATCGTTCATTGATATCCACAGCTTTCATTACTGCAGTAACTGTCACATTACGTAGATTGGATTAGAGGAAATAATCAGAGTAACCGTAGAAACTTGCAGGATTTTTAATTCAGTGATGTCTAATTTATAGGAAAACACTATGTACTTTTTACTTTATGTGGATAAGACTCACTTTTATTCTGTGGCTTTTAACACCGCATGAGTTGTATGGTCCTCTGTGTCTTTTATTCATTTTTTTTTTTTTTTTTTTTAATTTTTTTTTTTTTTTGTTTTTTTTGGGTTTTTTTTTTTTTTTTTTTTTTTATGGGTTTTTATTTATTTATTGCTATCTTATGGCTTTGCTCTTATTTGATTTTACTGGTTTATTGTTTTAGGACTAATATGTTTTATTTGTGTTTAATGAGTATTTATTTTATTATTATATTATTATTGTTGCTTTTAGTCTGTATTTGTGCAGCACTTTGGAAACTGTTGTTTATGAAATGTGCTATAGAAATAAAGTGGATTGGATTGGATTGGAAGTTGCAGTAAAAATAGTAAGCATATAAGTCCAATAGATGATTTACACTAGATTTTCCTAAAACTTTTTAAAAATGTCGTTCTGCAGCCAGGTTAACTTAAAGTGTCCAACTATTTAAATCAAACCATGCAATCTCCCATTTCATTTAAAATCAACTCAATTCTAAGTCAGATATTACCATACACGATGCTACATGCTACTGTTCTAACATTATTATTATAACAAACCTGGACAAACCTCTTAAAGGTGAAGGTGCAGCACTGTTTAAAACTATTTGCACTGATCGCACATCTAAATACACAGTTTAACATTTTGTATTTTGTAAGGATTTGACAATGATGTACTTTTTAATGCCTAATTATACAAAGATTTGAGCGGTTTTAAAAGGGGCTTTGTGTAACTTTTCTGGTGGAGGGTCCGTCACCAGTTTTTATGGATATGTCATTGTGCAATTAAACAGCTCTACCTTTTATTTATTAAATTAGAGAGATTTTATAGCTCAAAAATAACTCTAAAAACAGGCATTTGGACTGTAAGTGGTCGCCTCTCCATGGTTTGGTCTCCATGAAGTTACAAGTTTAACATTTGTTATACAGTTTAAGATTTCCATGAAGAAAAGTATTTGATGGACCCTCCACTAGAAAAGTTTCACAATGCCCCTGCTGTTTGTCTGTTGCTCGAGACAAACTGAAAACACAATCATTTTATACGAAATAGCTGCCAGAGAAGAAGCACTAACATTTTCACTCATATAATAACTCGAGACTTTCAAATGACGATATTTTGAAGTAAACATACTTGAATACAGCCTTGAAGTACTTTTATACTTCAAAACATTACAATATTTTGGCATAACATTTTGAAGTCTATTTTCCAATTTCACCTTGAACATTATCACAACAGCACCGCTTATAACGGCTCTTTCTCTCCGAGCATCCACTTAGTATGTATTATGAAACTGCACTTTATGCTTTGGAGTAGCACTTGTTCAGCTGTCACAGAAAATAAACAGCGATTGTTGGGAAGGTATTGGCCTAGAATAAGACATTAGTAATCACAAATGTTTCCGATGGCTTTTGTTTTTAATTGGATTTGTGTAGTGGTGTGCAGCAGAGAGATTACTCATGCTGTGCGTAAAATATTAAAGATCAGAGTGTGTATTATGAACGGGGGGCTCCGTGGTCGCAGTTTTTTTGAGTGGAATTCTTGTACAGGTTTTTGGATTTGATTCCTTTTTTTTTTCCTCTTTATGGGGATATTATTGCTTTGCAGGTTCCGCAGTGTGGCATTAAATATAAATGTTAAATGTTAAATGTAAATGCAAATGCAAATGTTAAATGTAAATGTTAAATGTAAATGGTAAATGTAAATGGTAAATGTAAATGGTAAATGTAATCTAACCTGTAACTAGGCTCCCATTTGCTTGCATCCACATAAGTTCAATGAAATATTATGGAATATACAGGCAAACCAATAACATTAACATAAAAACAATGCAAAGTTACATCATGCCCTTTAATAATACCAATCCAATCAAATATAAAACTGTCATTTGATGCCTGTACATTGAGCACTATGGCAGATCGCTTATGCAGCCAAATGCCCAACAAATAGCAGCGATGTATTCAAACTATAACAGGGTATTACTTGTTGAAGCTGGCCTCCCATTTCACCAATCCTAAAGTGAGACTGACAGTCCAGGTACAGCTTCTTCACAGCATCACAGTACTTCTTGTTTGTACATGCGGATGAAAGGTAGTCACAGATACAGTAAGTGTAGTTCAGGGGTGTGGAGTTTCATGTTAGCTTTTACTGACGGAGGATTGGCCATACATGTCTCACTTAAAAAAAAGTTCTTTCACTAGACATGATTAAATTTGATGAATGCCCCTGTATTACACATTTGTGAGCTTTAGGCCATGTCATAATGTTGTTACTTCATCATAAACAGCTGGAGTTTTGTGCTTTGTTCCATTCACACATTTCTGAGACTCAAAGCTCATAAAGAGAAATCCCGCACACTGTCTTACTTGCAAATAGTGAAGATTTATTAGAACATGCAACGTTTCGGCACTGGGCCTTCATCAGACAAATAGACAGTGAGAGCTCAGGTGGCGTCTTAAATAGGGTGTGGCAAGCACCCAAGGGTGGCAGGTCATAAAAGGCACAGTGAACCCAAAAACACAACACAATTCAAATTCAAAGACAATCATTAAACAATATTAGTAATCATATTGCTAATAATATAGAAAAATGATAAAAATACAAAAGTACAACAGAAGAGTATCTGAATACATATAATATTGTATTGTATTTTTATTGTATTTTTAAATTGTTTTTGTATTTTGTATTTTGTATTCGCACCCGTTTTGAGGAATTGATGTGCAAAGTTCTCATCCTTATATATCGTGAGACTCAAAGCTCCAAATTCTCAGTTCAGACATGAAGCAGTAGTTTTCACGTTAACAGCTGCGTTTTACCTTTTGTTTAGTGGAGATTGGCAATTGCAGGGCTGAAACCATCCAAATGATCCTAGTGAGGGCACGTTAAGTTTAAAAACAACATTATAGAACGTAGATCAGAACATAGAGTAAAATACGTGCTCTTTAATAGCCAGATCTACTTCAAAAACATATCTTTACTTCAATTAGAAATACATCCAAAGTTTTATGTATACCATTGTATCAAACTAAGCGGACTGGACAGGCTCTAGATTACAGCCCCTCTCTAATCACCGCACATAAAAGTATCACCAGCGTTTATCAGTGATTTATACGGCGGCATCATTGCTCCTCTGATTGTGCTTCTGAATGAGCTGAGCATAAACAAGTCCTCTTTAAATGCTCCATAAAGACCACTTCAGGATCACGGCCAAATTCACGCTAAACATCCCCTCGGTGCAACGTTCCTCATAGAGCAGATTTTAAGTACTACAGTGGTAAGACGGCAACACGCGCAGTATTGTGAAAGTGTATGAACGCGCTGTGGGTGTTTGTAGAAGCGGCACTTTGTGGGAAAAGTGGGAAAGGTCAGTAAGTCGTTAGTGAGCTGTGCAGACGGCCCTTTGTGACGGTAAGATGGCATTTTTGTGTAAATGTATGACGTTAATATTGCAAAAGTGAATTCTACAAGCTGCATTTTGAATAATTGTTTCATTCGTTTTTTTGCTTCATTTGGATATGACTAAAAATTAATGCAAATTGTCCTTATAAATATAAAATTCTGCACAAAAGTCAGTCTCTATTGGCGATGCTGGGCTATAACTGTTTTTAATCATTTTCCTGCGGTATGTGTACAAGTCATTATCCTACATTTGTATCCCCTGTTGTGTGTATCCTATATGACTGCATGTGTCAGTGTATTGTTTTCCATTACATAAATCTATTTTTCTCGTCCTCTTTCCATCTCTCTGACACCCTCATGAATACACACTATTCCTGCGGTTTATTCCTCTTCGAAACAGCACATTTGTCAGACACCGCAGCAGACCAGATTGAGTCCAACTTCCGAAGCGGCCCCAGCAGCACAAACACACTGCAGCCGAAAAACAAAAAAGACAAACGCACAAAAAGAGATGTTACACAAGAGCAAAGTGAAGGCTTTTATACTGTATACGTCCTATTCATAGGTTCACATCATCTTTAGCTCAGTCCTGGGACCTGGTTTAGACCTGATTTATTTCAACAACAAAACCAGTTCAGAAGGTTCATGTTTTAGATCAGCTGTGCCTTAGTTATACTTCAGAAAGGTGGTACTTTTTACTCCAAGATCCCCTCCAGAAAATAATGAGCTGACATGAACTTGACTAGAACTAAACTAGGTCGAGACCATGACATAAAGGTGCAAGGAGCTTACGCTACTTATCTTCATGGAAACGTTGTTGTTTGACCTGGAATGTTCAGCAGTATTAAACTTATCATTTTCCCTTAAGATAAGCAGGTTGCGCTATCAGGCCAACTTACAGGTCAGATCTAAGAAAAGGGGAAACTTATCACAAAGGGAATGTTCATTTTTTT
>JACN01123391.1:0-10866 GCA_000787155.1 Scartelaos histophorus | reverse complement strand
TGGGTGTTTTTATATTTGTAGACATGAATATTTCTGTTGAACATAAAGTCGTGGTCGGCTGAGGTCCTCGTGTGAACTCATCACTAAATGATCCTCTTCAATCTGCCGCTTTTCACCTACGAAGACTGATGAATATTGTTCCTCCAGGCTTCCTCAGTTCAGTGTGAGCGGAGCTCAGGCTCGGCCACATCCGTCCTGATTCAGGAGCTCCAGCAGCAGAGGGAGAGTCAGGAGAGGGCTACAGCGTTAGCCTGATGCTAACATGAAGCTACAGCATTAGCCTCATGTTAACATAAGGCTACAGCGTTAGCCTGATGCTAGTATGAAGCCACAGCATTAGTCTGATGCTAACATGAAGCTCCAGCATTAGCCTGATGCTAACATGAGGCTCCAGCGTGATGCTGACATGGAGCTCCAGCGTTAGCCTGATGCTAGCACGAGGCTGCTAGCACGAGGCTGCTGTCACACGGCGGTGAACCTGGTGTGATGAGGACCAGGCCTGTGCCTGGACGTTACAGAAGCTCAGTGTAAACTGTGGCTCCAGCCTCATGTTTATAAGAGAAGGACTCTGCACAGACACATGGTCTTTGTCAGTGAGGCCCAGTGTGGACGAGGAACATTCAGACGATATTCAGACGACACTTTCACATCAGGAATATACTCGTGTTTATTCTCTTGTTTCTGCTCATTTAGTGTCATTTTTAAACTCAAACACACAAGACGCTGCTTGACAAATCACGGGTGCTTTTCTCTTCTCTTTGACCAATCAGCTTGAAGTGTTCAGCCCTTTTCTCGTCCTCCTGGTGTTTTGTTCATGTGGTTACAGGAGCTGTGGGCAGGAGCTTTTCACTCGCGTCTTCACTGTTTGGTTCTAAACGTGTTTGTGTTTTTAACAGAGCTCCACACTTGTGTTTTCATGACCAGCGGCGACATCGAGTGTTTGGGATTCAGACAAACCCACGGCTTATGAGCTCTACCATATTTGTGGGTCGATACGTAGGGCAGATTTTGATTGTTTTACTCAAACTCTGCTCTTTTTGCCACTTATTTTTGAGAAAGCTCCACTAGTGCAGTTATGTCTTTGTAGTAAAGTGTCAAAATCAAAGCTTCGTGTGTATTTTTTAGGCAGCAGATCGTCCAACAGTAAAGATTTGCCTGAGATTTAAAGCTTAAAGCAGATACGTTAAAAAGTCCAATTGAAATGACTTAAATGCTTCGACCTTTAAAGGACATTTGGACGCTCGTTATGTGAAATTCTGAAAATTTTGAGCATTTTGGTGGATTTTTTGCGTCTACTTTCCATGTTGTAACACAAACCTGGATCTGGTTGTAACTCTCAGGAGTGTTAAAGTTGTGTGGCTCGTACACGGCACACACACACACAGACCGGCTCTGAATGCCTGAAAACTTAAAAAACTCTTTGGGTTTTACGATAGTTCAAGTTTTTGTGGAGTTAAAAAAAGACATTGTGTAACTTTCCTGTGTTTTTCTCCATGGAGATGTTATGGCTTTGTCTGGAATGTTTCACTGTGTGGTGTTAAACCTTCTGTCTTCACTGAGACCAAACCAGACCGAGTTACAGGTCAGATCTGTGGAGAAGTGGAGATGTTTAATGTCTGTGGAACAAAAGCATTTTACCCCGATTTTAGCGTCGCTGCAGTGGCGTCCGGCTTGTTTTAGAGTAGATTTTAAAGCTTCGGATGCGTCTTTACATCTCGGACCTCCTCCAGATTGACTCCCATGAGGTCCGAGGGCTCCAGCTCCTCCTCGTGGGGCCTAAAACAAGACTTAAAACCAGGGGACAGGACCTTCTCTGCCCTTCCATGTCCCAACAGGTTAAAAAAAGACTCTTGGGACATGGCTAAAAGACTAAAAACGCGTCAGTGTTGGGAGCATTTTTAGTCTTTTTTTACTTAAAACACGACTTTTACTCTCCATCTTTTAACACCACGTGAGCTGTGTGGTCCTCTGTCTTTAATTTTTTGTTTTTTTACCTTTTTTATTATTTATTGGTTTTGCTTTTATTTGATTTGACTCGTTTTTTTGTCGTAACGAGGACTGGTGGAGTTCCCCGATTGGCTAACCCATCTGCCAATCACGCTGCATCTACTAATGGTTATCCACGTTATTCCAGATCTCAAATAAGTTCAGAACGGACGATAAAGCGGCTTTAAAGATGTTTTAAAGCCTCCAGAGAAGCGATGGAGTGTGGACTTGCTGATGCACATGAACATTTTACTCGAATGAACCAATTTTGTCCGATTTAAGGTGCAAAACGTTTCCCAAATTAGCAAAGTAGCACCACAAAAAAGCGCAGTTTAGGAGCGTTTGGAGATTCCATGTTGGAGTTAAGAAAACGGCGAATTAAAAACAGCAGAATCAGGTTAATACGGACATTTTAAGACCAAAATGACGAGACTCACAGCAGCAGGTGCAGAGAGAGCGGTGATGTTTGCTGAACGTGGAGTCGGTGGAGCCTGAATCGCGCCCATGCTCACTTCCACGGTCCAAACGGTGTGTGTTGGCGGGGGTGGACGTGGAGGATTGAGGTCAGCGAGAAGGCCACAGCTTCAGGATCATCAGCAGGTTTTGTCTTAACCCGATTTGTCCTGAGGAGCTGAATCAACTCTGTCCCGGGATTACCACCGTGACATTGAAGAGGAGCCAGAGCCGGAGCATCTCCAGCCCCAGACGCAACGACACAATCCCCTCTGCGCTTTCGACTCTCCGTCTGCGCCGCCCGGGTTGGATTTGGAGTGGACCGGCCCACGGTAACTTCACCAGGACCCGACAGATGCTGCTGGACGCTGGGTTTGCTTCGTAGAAACTTAGAAATGCCTTAGAATCTAGATCTGCGCTTCGAAAATGGGGCTGGAATCTGTCGTTTTGAGAAGTTCTGTCACGATAATTATGGTCTAGAACGATGTACTTTGGTGCTCAGAGGCTTTTTCTTTGCAAAATTTGGGCGATTTTTCTAAATTTTGTTGTCTGTTGGGTTAAAATATGGAATGTTGAAGTCCTGTCATGATAATTATGGACTATATGGGCTTCTACTTCGAAAATTTGAAAGCTAGAGCAATGTACTTTGGGACTCAGATGCTTTTTCTTCACGAAATTTGGAAGATTTTTGTTAATTTTCGAGCTGTAGAAGGTTGAATAAGTCACTTCTACGGCTAATTCGCGTTCTGTTTCTGGTATTTTTAGTTGTAGCTCAGGCTTTTTAATGTTACTGTGTTTAAAAACTGATTCTCCTGCTTCATTTCGGTGAAGATCTAAAGTCGAGTGGGTTCGGACTGATGCGTTTGGTTGTTTTTCGATGTTGGAAGAATTGGTTGAAAATTGTAACTCCTTCAAAGCTTTAGCTGAAGTTCTGCCACTAGAGCTTCACTTCCAGCTTCAGCCAGTACAAACTAGTGTCGTCAACTCGATTTCGATGCTGTGAAATGAATCGATACTGATCCCGATACCGCAGTCATATTAAACACCCTTTCTGAGACACTAGAACGTGATTTTTCAGCCTTAAATCGCTGAACTTTCTCTTGTATTTCTGTGTAATCCTTCATTTCTGTTTTGCTAATCTGGCTTTTTTAGCATCGACGGCTGCGAAAAATGAGGATCTAGTTTCGATACTAGTTTAAGAATCGATTTAGGATCCGATTTCTGAAACTTTTGACAACTCCGGTGCTTACTCTTCCAGGTCTTTCAGTTCCGATACCGATGCTTTGTCTAGGAGTCTAGGGATTGAAAATGGCTTTTATTTCTCTTACTACAAAGTTCGTGCAAGTAACTGAACCGATTTGTATGAACTAAAGCTGCACTGTGTAACTTTCCCGGCGGATACTCCGTCAAACGCTTTTCTCCGTGGAGAGATTATCGCTTCAGTTCAGTTTATTTTCCATTTGCAGTATAAAAAGACGCATTGGAAGAACATTCCTTGGTCTGGAATGTCCCGCAGTACGGCATTAAACCTTTCTGTCGTCACGGAAACCAAACCAGACCAAGTTACGGGTCAGATCTGCGGAGAGGCGACCCCGCTCACGGTCAGAACGCCGTTTCTTCGAGGTATTTTTGAGCTATAAAACCACCTGCGATTGAAGAAATGTCAAGTCGAGCCGTTTAATGTCGCACTGTGGAACATTCCTGGCGTATCCATAGAAACGAGCAGGTGACGGACCCTCAACCAAAAAGCTAAAACTTAATTTGGTGTTTGGAGATGTTCTGAGCTCACGTCGGTCAGTAAAGAGTCCGACCAGGATCGACCGAAATGAAATCATGGAGTCAGTCTGTGCCAGTATTCCAGTCTGGTATCGGTATCAGTATCGGTGCATCGTTTGTGGTGATCTGAAAGAGACTGTGATGGGAGGAGGGGCCGATGGCACAGATTGAGAGCCATATTTGGGGGCAGCTGTGGCTTGAATTGACCGGAAATTGCGCAAAACCGAACTGAAAAATCACTGTAACGGACGGATACATTTTGATTTATTAGTATTTTTTAAACGTAT
This sequence comes from Scartelaos histophorus, assembly GCA_000787155.1. Classification (NCBI taxonomy): domain Eukaryota; kingdom Metazoa; phylum Chordata; class Actinopteri; order Gobiiformes; family Gobiidae; genus Scartelaos; species Scartelaos histophorus. The sequence continues at coordinate 6,364 of JACN01123391.1, read as the reverse complement.
TCAATATTTTACCAGGCGGGTCAATGACGTGAAAAAGGTTCAAATGTGATAATAATCCCCACATCCCTGTAGAACCTCTGATGGAACCAAATCATTTTGTTCACAAATCCTGAGTTCTTCTGCAGGTTTTTTGTCCTTAAAGTGTCAAATGTTCATGTAATTTTCTTTTTATTTTCATAGTTACACATAATAATACAAATAATAACTTTTATGTCCATATGCAAAATAATAATAATAATTTACCTTTTTTTTACCCCTTTTATTTTTTATTAATGCATAATTTTTACATCCTTCCCCTTTTTTAAAATTAATTTCATTCATCAAATTTTATGTTATTGGTTTAAATTATATTATTTAAAATTAATATACTTTTTTCAGTCATATTTATTTAGTAGTTTTATATTATTGATTGAAATTTCAGTATTTTTAATAATTTTTTATTAAGTCTTGATTTTTTATAGGCAAAATAAAATATAAATTACAAAAAGAACGACAAAAAACATCTCAAACCCAAATGAAAAGGAACAAACAAAGCAGAACAATTAATGTAAAAAAAGAAATTAAATAATGTCAAAAACGTTGCCATAATTTATCATCATCATAAATCTGTTTTTATTCATGTCGATTTCAATTTCATGAACTTAGATGAACATCCCAACATGTTTTAGAAAATAAAACTATTTTAAGGTTATTCTCGGTCGCACCACATGATGTTTTTTAAGGTTGGAGCCAATTCATGTCCATAAAAAACACTAAAAATGCTTCATATAAATAGATTTATGCTCCTGAAATTGGAAATATTTGAAAATATTCAATATAAACTACATTTTAAAATTTTAAAATTTAAAAAGTCAATTGAAAAAAACAAAAGCAGAATATTCACACCTGAGTTACAACATGAGACAGCGAAAAAAATAGCAAATTAAAGAACATTTTAAAAGCGTGTGCAGTGATCCTGGGTTTTTAAAAGTCGACAGAAGTTGCTTCTGCACTGGGCCAATAAAATCTTCAGTCGTGTCTAATTCCAGTGATATTGTTGAATCCTGTCGGTTAAAGTTTGGATTTCGACTTCTCGTTCAATAAATGTTGGATGAAACTATATTTTTTATGGTCAGTTTTCAGCGTTTGTGCATTTTCTTTGGAAATTTGTGGTTCTTTTTGGCCTGTACGATGAAATTTGTGCTGTAAAAACTTGATTTAATGACTTTTATGACTCAATACAGATGCAAACTCATTACTAAAGAGTTTCATTCTGCTGTTCATGTTTTTTAATCATATTTTAAATTTAGAACAGTTTTTGTGGTTTAAATCCGCTCTTGGGTTTTCGTTTCAGGGCATTTTAGTTTCAGTTTTCTCGTTTATCGTCTGTATTTACTTCAGCGCAGGTTTGGAGCCTTAAACCCGGACGCTCCACCAGAAAAGTTACACAAAGCAGCTTTAAATCTGCAGCACAGGCCGATTTTGTGTTTTTGGTCGATCCGCTTCCTAAGAAACACACAAAGTTTTATTTTAGCGCTTTAATTTGAAGACGTAACCGCACAAAATGTGACTGCGCTGCTTCTTTATAGGTCTGTGGTAAGAAGAAAATAGCTGTGGGCGAGTTTGTTGTAAATTTAAATTACATAATTTGAGGAAACGGATTAAAATATCCAATATCGGTCCAAAAATATCGGCAGAGCTTCATTGAAATCGATATCAGTATATATATTTTTTTTACTTTTTTGGTGCATTCTCCATCCAAATGCGTTTTTTTTCTCCACGGAGATGTTATTGCTTCGTCTGGAATGTTCCACAGTGCGGCATTAAACCTTTCTATCGCCACGGAGACCAAACCAGACCCAAGTTACGGGTCAGATCTGCGGAGAGGCGACGCCGCTCACAGTCAGAATACATGTTTTTCTTGGCGTTTTCGAGCTATAAACCCACTTGTGATTGAATAAACGTAAGGCGGAGCTGGTTAACGTCGCACTGTGGAACATTCCAGAGCAGTGGCGTATCCATAGCAACCACCAGAAAAGTTCCGCAGTGCATCTTTACACGTCTGTGCCTGTATCGGTTATGTGTTTTTATGGTTTTTTATTGGTTTGAAAAGACGAAATAAAAAGCTACTTGTTGTGCGTTGGGTTCTAATAAAGTGGAGGTTGTGTCTAACAGTGTGTTGTGTGTGTGTGTGTTGTGCGTTTGTGCAGATCAGCAGAGTCTAGGTGGAGGAGAGCAGCTTTAGAAGAGGAAAATGAGTGAACTGGACCAGCTGCGCCAGGAGGCCGAGCAGCTCAAGAACCAGATCCGAGTGAGTCCCCCGTCCACACGACACACAACACAACACACAATGCACGCAAACATACACAAATAAACATGCATAACGCACATTTACACTAAGGTCGCTACATTAGAACCCAGCATGTCTGACCAAAATACTTGAAGGTTGCTTAAAACACTTTTTATTTCTGCAAACACAAAGTGAAACTGACATGAACATTACTGAGAAAGTCCATAAAAGTTGCTTAGAAAATCCACAAATTACATGGAAACGCAAAATGAGCCCAATTCCAGAAAACGTCCTGCAGCTTGAGCAACATCTACGACGTTTTTTCTTCCAATTTCTTCCTAAATTGTCTTTTGGAGCTAAAACCTTATGAAGGGTTTTAATCGAGGTGAAACTTGATTTTTACCAGACCGCACACAAACACACACACACACACACACACACACACGCACAAATAAACACACACACACATAAACGCACACATACATAAACACACTGGCGGGTTCTGCTCTAACTCTGCTCTGTGTTTCAGGATGCCAGGAAAGCGTGTGCAGATGCCACCCTGTCTCAAGTAAGAATTACACACAAACACACACACACACACACACACACACACTGTGACCCCGCCTCTCTCTCTCTGACCCTGCGACCTCTGACCTCAGATCACGGCGAACATTGACCCCGTGGGCCGGATCCAGATGCGCACCAGACGGACGTTGAGGGGGCACCTGGCCAAGATCTACGCCATGCACTGGGGCACGGACTCCAGGTACTGGGCTTTCTGATCGGACCCTAAACGGGCCGGGGCGGGTCAAGGGTCAAGGGTCACGGGTCACTTTAAACGAGGCTTTGCGCGTGTGCGGTTCATGCAGATCCTGTTTTAGATATTTTCAACTTAACATCCAAAAGGTAAAAGTTTATTTCACATAAACTTGAGGTTTTACTGTATTTTCTGGAGTATAAGTCGCACCGGAGTATAAGTCGCACCAGCCAGAAAATGCATAATAAAGACAAAAAAAACATATATAGGTCGCACTGGAGTATAAGGGGGCTGTTCTTCTATAACAGATTAAAGAACAACAGCGTGAATAAGTGTACGTATGCTAACGTATGCTAACGTGACACGACGCACAGACAACAAACTGTCAAAAGTGTCACGTAGCAAACTAACAATTATTCACATAACTATAGCATAAAGAACATGCTAACAAGTTTACCAAAGCATCAATATTACTCCAAATCACTAAATCCACTGAAAATAACAAACAAACTCGTATAATAACGTGTGAATAATTTCACATATGAGTCGCTCTGGAGTATAAGTCGCACCCTTGGACAAACTATGCAAAAAAGGGCGACTTATACTCCAGAAAATACGGTAATTTTGTTTCATGGATGTGACATAATCCATAAGAACAAAGTTTCAGTGGTTTAAATCTGGGCTTTATGACCCTGTGAAGCTCTGCTCACTCAAACGGCCTGTGGCTCATTTTAACTGCATCAGGTCTGTAAACATCTCCAGCCTGATGGTGCCTCCAGCCTCAGTTCCTCCGTCTCCCAAAGGCTGAGATGTTAAACTGAACAGTGTTGTTAATGTAATTGTGTCCATGAGCAAAGCACCGGTGTGCAGACTGAGCAGGTGTCAAAGTCTGCAGCTCCTCCTCGTGCTCCTCCAGCTCCCCCTGCTACTCCTTCTGCTTCTCCAGCTCCTCCTGCTCCTCCAGCTTCTTCTCCTGCTCCTCCTCCTACTCCTCCAGCTCCTCCTCCAGCTCCCCCTGCTACTCCTTCTGCTTCTCCAGCTCCTCCAGCTTCTTCTCCTGCTCCTCCAGCTTCTTCTCCTGCTCCTCCTCCTACTCCTCCAGCTCCTCCTCCAGCTCCCCCTGCTACTCCTTCTGCTTCTCCAGCTCCTCCAGCTTCTTCTCCTGCTCCTCCAGCTTCTTCTCCTGCTCCTCCTCCTACTCCTCCAGCTCCTCCTCCAGCTCCCCCTGCTACTCCTTCTGCTTCTCCAGCTCCTCCAGCTTCTTCTCCTGCTCCTCCAGCTTCTTCTCCTGCTCCTCCTCCTACTCCTCCAGCTCCTCCTCCAGCTCCCCCTGCTACTCCTTCTGCTCCTCCTTCATCTCCTCCTCGTGCTCCTCCAGCTCCCCCTGCTCCTCCTCCTCCTTCTCCTTCAGCTCCTCCTCCTGCTCCTCCTGCTTCTCCAGCTCCTCCAGCTCCTCCTTCAGCTCCTCCTCCAGCTCCCCCTGCTACTCCTTCTGCTCCTCCTTCATCTCCTCCTCGTGCTCCTCCAGCTCCCCCTGCTCCTCCACCTCCTTCTCCTTCAGCTACTCCTCCTGCTCCTCCTGCTTCTCCAGCTCCTCCAGCTCCTCCTTCAGCTCCTCCTCCAGCTCCCCCTGCTACTCCTCCTTCTCCAGCTTCTCCTCCACAGAACGTTAAACTGGAGTTCTTTTTGTGTCGACTCGGTGACACTTCTGAACTTGTCCAGTTTCCTGCACCTGCCTGGGCCGTTTATAGCGCGACCTCACCTCTGCCGGTGCTGCCAGGGGCGCTCCTGCCTGCGTCTCCTCACCCACCCGGCTCTTCAAACAACACACACACACTTCTCCCACGTTACTCCGGATGCCCTGGAGGAGAGTGTTGGTCTGATCTGACTCTGTTCTGTCCGCAGGCTTTTGGTCAGTGCCTCTCAGGACGGCAAGCTCATCATCTGGGACAGCTACACCACAAACAAGGTACACACACCACACACACACAACACACACACAACACACACACCCTTCAGCAGGAGCTTTACTTCTTTAGAGGAACAGTAAATAGTCTTTATCGTGGATCTTGTTGCTCTGGTTGTTCCTCTATAATTTGATCCAGTTTGAGCCTCGACAGTGTAAAAGCTGCTCTGGGTGTTAGCATTAGCATTAGCATTAGCATTAGCATTAGCATTAGCCACACACGGTAAAGGCTTTGGCTCAAACACACGTCGTCCTTCTGCAAAATGCCGGATGGTTCTGGACTTGTGGGTTGTGGAGATATCTTGAAGTGCAGTATCAGGACGCTGTGGGTTTGCGCTCCGTGTTTCCGGCGCTCGTGTTTGCTCAGTCTGGGCCCTCGGAGCTCAGAGTCTGAACTTTACAAACAGAACATCGACCTGAGCCTGAGCACCTCACTCACCACTGTCTCCCTCGCTGACTCACTATAACTTTTATTAGGTTATTTGTAATATTTCTAAATGGAAGCAGTAGACAGAAGTGTGGAGAACAGGAGCTGGAGCAGGGAGGTGGAAACGTCTCACTGTAACTTTGCATCAGATATTTAGAGTTTCCATTGGTGCATAAACCAGCCCAACGAGTATCAGTGCAGCTCCAGCTCAAACACTCACTTTTTGCAGATTGCAGAATGTTTTTTTAGTGGTTAATTCTTATTTGAACTTTTTTTTTTTAAAGGTATGAAGGCATCTCCACTTTCAGAACATTCACATTTAACAACAAAAGGAGTAGGAAGAAGCAGCTGATTTTAATCCTGTCTCTATAATTTACAATATTTCATCTACATGATATTTAGTGAACATTTGACATTAGATAAATTAGATGGAAAAAAACACAAATACACACAGGTTTGTACTATATAATCAGTATTAACTTTTTAATAATTCATGAATATCTGCTTTCCTGGACTCTAAAAAGTTAAATATTTGCACATTTTTATGCTTATCTCCAAGTTCATTCCAAAATTTGTCCAACTGTTCTTTAACTTTTTTAAATTTAACTCCTCTTAGTCCATAACGCTCTTGTCTCTTGGATTAAATTTAGATGTTGCTTGTTTGTAGAAGTTGTTGAAGTTGTGTTTCTGTGGGTTTCTGAGTGTAAACTGAACGTGTGTCTGGTCTGGTTGGACATGAGCGTCTCCCTGTTCTCCTGCAGGTCCATGCCATCCCGCTGCGCTCCTCTTGGGTGATGACCTGCGCCTACGCCCCGTCTGGCAACTACGTGGCCTGTGGAGGTCTGGACAACATCTGCTCCATCTACAACCTGAAGACCCGCGAAGGCAACGTGCGCGTGAGCCGCGAGCTCGCAGGCCACACAGGTAAAACACCAAAAACACCAA
>KN501361.1:3324-13935 GCA_000787155.1 Scartelaos histophorus | reverse complement strand
CATCCACCAGGCTGTTAGGAGGCTGAAATCTCTCCCCTCCCTCCCCACCAGGCTGTCTCCCTAACAAGGACTTTGAACTTTTCTCTCATTTTATTATTATTAATATTTGATGTAGCTTTGATTAAGAATGAGAAATGTAATTTCATGACAATAAACTTTTTAAATCTTTGAATCTTGAATACATTATCAATATACCAACTATATATAATAGAGCTGGACAATATGGCAAAAAACCCAAAACAAATCACTTTTTTCTCCAAGTTTATTAGTCACAATTTTAAATTTTTCTTTTTTTTTCTTAATTACTGAATCTGTTTTTCCGTCTTGAAAATGTAAAAAAGACTAATTAAATGCATACTGCATTATTCACTGAGAGGAGTTTATGAGCACTTCTTGCAACTTTTCGAGGCCAGAGAGAAGTTTTGCATCACGGTAAAGCTACCAAACATTAACATGCTAGTGATGCACTTCCTGTTTTGCAAAGAATTACTCTATTATTTGAGGTGGATGTTCTAATATGCCTGCACTGTGCCACACGTATTTTACACAAAAAGGATTTAGGCTGCATGATTTTGCAAAGAAATCTAACTGATCTTTTTATGACAAGTATTGTGATATATTAAACAGTTGGATTTGATTACAGTTGTAAATGAGCATGACAAGTTTATAATTCAGCCAAGACAAAACAAACACATTTTGGTGGCAAACGGTTTTACAAGTAACTTAATTTACAAGAAAACATTAGAATCTGCTGTAGACAGAAAAACTAATGAAGATGGTGTGATTTAAGAAAGTATCAGTATTTATCTTGATTTGAGTAAATTTCACTTGACAAGGGAAATGATCTACCAGACTTAAAATGTGAAAAACAACAAGTTTTTGCACTTAATTAAAACAAGAGAGTAAATGTAATCTTGCTTGAATTAAGCAAAATTACTTGTAAGTTGAAGCTACTCAAAAAAAAAGTCCAATGCTTTTTAATTTATGCCATTTTAACTCCCCTAGATATTGCTTTTTGGAGTGTATTTAGATAAGCGTAAATTTTTAATAATTTTAGATTTTAGAAGCCACTTTACAAGACAACTTACGAAATTGCCCTCATCCTAACACCACTTTGCAGTCTGCTGTTGCACATTATTAGCACTGAACCATTAGCATTTCCCTTAGCCTTAATAACCTCACACCGTTCCAGTGCAGAGGAGGTGCGAGCTCCCTGTTAAATGTGCTACAGCAGGTGTTAGCATGTTAGCATTTAGCTGCTACACCATCTGCATCACACCTCCCCGTGCACGCACCAGGAGCCTCAGCTGGACTCCCCCAGGCTCGAGCCGGGGGCTACTTTTCCTGGAACGTGGCTCGAGCGACCGCAGCGCTCGCCTGTTCAAATGAAGCAGTCACACCCTCCAGAGTGTTAATTGGCTGTTTGACTCCATCTGACCTCAATACTCAAAAATGGACGAATATTTTCAACAGTGAGAGATACAGGACTACATTTAGACATGCTGCATAAAACTTTACAACTCACCCTTATGGAATATAATACTCCCTACAACTGTACTATGTATAAGATATAAGATATATTCTGTCAATCATCATATCATCTTTGCACTGTTTCCTTATAGCCTTTTGTATATAGCTGAGACATTTTTGTACCGTATATTATTTTATTTTTACTTATACATATGCCTTTATATAATAATGCATTATCTGACATTGTCTCTTGTTATTTTCATTCTTTCTTTTTATATTATATTGTGATGTGTGAGCTACAGTGTCCAAATAATCTCCTTTGTGGATCAGTAAAGTTTGTTTAAGTCTTAAGTCAAAGAACAGGCAACGTGAAAAAGAGGAATAAATGTGTTTCAGATGCAAGGCTTTTTATTCTTTGTGTAATATTCAAAATGAGCTATAGCAAAGATGTTGTTGTGTGTGACGTGAGGCCATTAAACATACCTGTCCCTGTCAAATAAATACACTCTATCAACTGAGCTAAGGTGTTTTTTGGTCAGTGTACCATTGTTTTCTGATGTTGTGAAGTGATTTGCATGTGTGAATGTAATATTACTCATAAATGCATTAAGAGAACGGAATGTACCATGCAAGGCAGCACGATTTAAAGGTGCACTATCTAACTTTTCTGCACTGCAAATTTCTCAGATTTTAAAGATTTTAAAATGTGTATCAGGTTATTCATGTTGTTTTCAGATTTTATTATCGATTTACCAGTTCTGAGACTGCTTAACTCTAGTCTAGAGGTAGTTTATTTTTAGAATAGTTGTCAAGTAAAATGATCTTGCTGCATGGACAGATCATTTGACTACTTTTAAGTCATTTTCTGGTAGATTTAAATGTTTAGATCTTCAATTTTGGCTGAGCTTTTTGCAGTTTGGTGGGGGTGGACCATAGAGATCCATGGAGATGAAACATATCCAATTGCATCTATTCATTTAAAGGTATTTTATTGCTCACAATATCAGTATTCAGAATAATGTTTATTATTTCTGTCATGTGTCACTTGTTTGTCTATAAATATTACTAAGTTTAAATGTGCTATATTATAAAAAAGTGACTGTTGTGAGTTTAAGTCATGTTATAATGTTGTTACCTCCCCAAAAACATATTCAAACTTGTGGTTTGTGTTGTTTTGTTTTTTTTATTATTATTATTATTATTAGTCCGTCAACATCTAGAAAGCTCAAAACGCACCTTGTGATGTCATGAAGTTCTCAAGTTAACACCTACTTTTTTATCTTTTTTTGTTTAGCAGAGATTGGCTATTCCAGGATTAAAATTATGCAGCTGATTCTAGTGAAGGCGTATGGAGTTATAAAGCACAATGGAGCACTTCCTGTTTTACCACATGACATCACAAGGTGGAACAGTTTTTTGCTTGAGAGAAGAACTCAGCCTCAATATCGACACCTTCCTAAAATAATCGCTTAAGTCATTTTTTCAGGTTTTTCAAGAAACACAAAACTCCCCCCAAAATTGAAATTATGGCATTTTTTTGCCTAAATAAACTTAAGGCAAAAAGTGACTTATGCGATTATTTTAGGAAGGTGACGATATGCAGGGTCTGTGCATGAATGAAACAAAACAAGGCTTCAGGTATGTTTTTGATGAGGAAACTACATTATGACATATCAGAAAATATGTAAAACGAACCTTTTAATGCCATACTAACGCAAACATCACCATGGCAACACATAAACATAATGGCTGAAGACGACCACATGTAGAGTGTAAAATGCCCATTGTCTCGCGGCTACCCCAGGGTCAAATATATTTACGTTATAACGAGACAGCTATTAAAGACCATACATTTTACAGACGTGAGGGGGGTTAGCCGCGCAAAGTGGGCCAATCACATTTCTTGTTAGCGTGGGCCGGGTTCAGGGTGAAAACAGCAAATGTTCCCACACTGTTAATTAAAGCCGCGTTCTATTTTTATAATAATAACATCTAAGTCTTTCTACGCCTCCGCTGAGTGAGGGAGAAAGCCTTGTCAAGATTCAATAGCAGCAAGAATAGTGCATGTGAACTAAATGAGAGTCATTTCTAAAGCATAATAAACCAATTAGCAATGGAAAATGATGTGTATATACAGCAAAGGAATTGTAAAATGGGGGCTCCAAGTGGATGCAGAGCTGTGCTATTGAAACTAGAAAAATAGAGCTGTAAAATAGTTATTATATTTCATTTGATATTTTGATTAGTGGCCGTGTTAAAGCAGTTATTTATACTGTTTAGTGGAAAGAAGGTTGTGTTGGGAAGTATCTGAATACATGTACACAGAATACACATTTAAAATACTGTAATAAATATATTCTGGTGCAGTTACGCTTTTAGCTACTTTTCTAAAATCAAAAGAGTTAGTGATAGGAAATGTGTAACAAATGGTGAAACAAATATAAAGCTGTTTTTAATGCTAAATTTGTCATATTGTATCGTCAAAAGTCTCACAATAATACAATACAAAGTCTTTCTGCTTAAATTAATAGTTATATGTTTTCTATGTCTTTCTTTTTTATTTTAAAGTCTTTCTTATTCTGTAAAACACTTCACAAAAACTACATAGACCATGATCCTTTGGTGTTGTCAGTGACGACTACATGAAGAAATAACGGTTATTAAGCACTTTTAAATCTTAATTCTTCGTAGTATAACAGTATCAAAGACTTTTCAAGGCTTTTAAAAGGAAAAAGTAGCATGCCCCAAATTTTGTGAGCCTCCACAAAATATCGAACCATGGGATGCGTATCGTTAAAATATCGTATTGGGGGAGTTTGATATTGTTACCGAGTACACTATAATTTAAATGCAACTCAATGTATTCAGAATATATTACTCTGATTGGGTTATGTAACGGAATACTTCACAAAATACATCCTGCAGGTATTCAGTATTCTGCAACTCAACACATTTTAAAAGTATTCTTCCCCATCTGTTTCTTGTGTATTTTTTTTGGGTTTTTTTTGCAACATATTGAGAATATTTTTGTATTTTTGTTCATGACATTTTTATTTATTTATTTATTTTTATTTTTCTGCATCCCGATTATGATATTCAGATGATATTTGAAAAATGCACGAGGATTGTGCTGAAATATGGCACAGTTTAAAGGTCACTGCGCAACTTTTCTAGTGAAGCCACCTGCCACCTCCTTGCTTATATTAAGTTTTTTATTGCTTTGCCTGAACGTCTCACAGCTTTTCTATCTCCATGGAGACGAAAATACTGGGCAAAGTTATGGGTCAAATCCGCTCATTTTCATTTTATTTTTGAGCAATGAAAACACATAATTGGGAAACTGAATAAATATTTCATAGATCAGGGTTAATGCTGTAGTGTGGGACATTATTGGTGTAGTAAAAACATGCAGCAGCGTAACCTCAACCAGAAAAGTTCCACAGTGTGCCTTTAAGTATGAATGGACCATCCAATTAACAAGAAAATAACAAAAAAGTTTCTGTTCATTTCAGTTTTAATTCTCTATCTTTGCTTTTGTTAAAGACGATATACTTGATACTCTGATTTTGCATGCAACACTCCCAATCGTATCTCCCACCTCTAGTCCAGATTTTACAGAACACTTTGTTTCTCAGACAGGATGAGAAAGTCGTGCAGTTGAAGCGGATTCAAAAATACTTTTACATTACAAGGTTGAAGCATTATTGGAAAGCCTAGAAGACTTTGGGGAGCCCCGGTAATCCGCACCATCGACTAACAGCCTGTCAGGTTTTATTTCTCATGGTTCAGATAGAAGAAACATAATACTTTATCTTTTGTATCAGTTTAAATGCACTTTATAGCAGGAGAAACCTCTTATCTGCCCACCGTTTTGCAGGAAATGGAACCTAAGTGGGACAAAATAGACTGGACTGTAAGTGTAATTTTAAGGAGTGGGTTTCAAGTTTGACTTCACCTTCTGTTGTCTTAAAGGTGCACTGTGGAACTTTTTGGTTGAAGGTCATCACCTGCTTGTTTCTATGGAGATGTCATGCTTGAAATGTTCCACAGCATCATATTAAATAGCTTGACTTTACATTTATTTAATTACATGTGGTTTTATAGCTCAAAAACACCTTCAGAAACAGGCATTTTGACTGTAAGTAGAGTCGCCTCTCCACAGATCTGACCTGCAACTTGGTCTGGTTTGGTCTCCATTAAGATAAAAAGGTTTAATACCTTAAAAAACACTTCAAGAAAAGTTACACAGTGCTCCAATAAGTTTTAGAGAGATTTGGAGATACAAGTTTATTTATTATAAGAATAGATTGTTTTTCTGTTTGTTTTAATGTTGCAGATGTATTTCTATAAGTCATTTCAGTTTTTCAGTTCAACAGCTGGACAAAACTGACTTTATTGACTCAAAATGATGGTAAAATTGTAATTACGGTGATCTGATGTTGTGAAACTTTCATTATATCACTTAAAATGACATCAAATTAAAAAGTACAGCATGAAAAATTGTTTAGAACTTCCAAAATAAAAACTCTACAAAAATGAAGCACATGTGCCCCTCTCGTCCTACAGAGCCGCTGTACTGTGGATGATGGTATCATATAGAGAGTATAGAGTGGACTCATATTGGACTCTTGTTCTCATTAAAGTTTCAGGCTCCTGTACGAACTCTGTCCACTGCAGTGAAGATCAGCAGGGCAGACGGGGCCAGTGGACAGGGCCGTCCTTGACTGTCTGCTGCCTTAGAATCACAGGGGGCTGCAGTACTCTTCAGAGTCACTATATATTATTTGTACTGTCTGTAAAGAAGACTGACTTTATTTTATATTTAAACAACTACATCATAATAAAATGTTTTATGTTGCATCATAACACTGAAGCGCATGGATCCCCTTCTGCCTCAGCTCTGAAAACCCTGACGCGCTTCAGACCAGAGCACTCATTTTCATGTTAAGTCTTTTTATACACCTCAAACTTAGAGATCACTAATGTAGAGAATCACCTATGTAACTTTTTTGTAAGTACACACTCTTTATAAATGACACTTCTGACCTGTAACTTGGAGACAAGCAGGTGAAGAAGCCTTGGCACAAATGGGTAAGTGCTGCTTAAGCATAAGTTTACATTGTGTTCATGTGTCCCAAAGCAGTTTGTCATGTATATTTGCTCTTACACCTGCACAGTGACTTATTTGTGCAGCACATATACTTGTCCAGGAAAATCCACAGCGATCTCTATTGTTTGAAGGGCAGCCGCCCGCTACACAGTCCCCCTTGTATCTCCTGCAGTAATCTGTATGCAGACGTCCTCTTTGGGAAAATTAAAACAACAAAATGTCATTTAGGAAGAACACAACAAAGGTGAAAACAATATCGAGTTTGCTGCAATTCAATATATTTAATATGATTGGATTACCTCGGATGAACCAGAAAAGTTCAAAAACCTTAATGCAAAGTTGAAGTGTCTGTGGGAAATTCTTCTATGTTTTAAACAATAGAAATACTTGACAGAGTGTTTGAGCAGAGCACAGATGTGTGCCGCATGGGTTTACAGGGGGTATACTTCTATCATCATAACAGAGCAGTTGTTCACAGTATAACTGTTCTTAAACTTACCTTACAGAGCAAAGATTCATAACTGAAGAAGTCTATTGTCTTTTGCAGATGAATGCAAGTCAGTCACAAATACAAGTGTAGACAAACCTCTACAAGCCTCAGGAGCCTCAAATGAGCCAAAAATATTCACATTTTATGAAAGAAAATATGCTGACATACAACATATGCTGCACAAGTTATCCAACTTTAAGTCCTTTTCTAATTTTAAAAATTTAAAATGCCATCTGTGCTACTGTACCCAAAGCCAGCAATCATGCTAGCTGATTGAAAAGCTCCATATGTGCATGCGGAGCAGGTGCAGAGCCCAAACTGTTGTGAGCTGGATGTCAGTCTCCACTGTCTCTCCAAATGTTTATGTTTGGAGGCTTTTTTAGAAAAGTTAAAGTTCCATAAATATACTGAGGCTGGGAGAACCTCTGGTAAAACGATCTTTAACTGAACCAGGCCGCTTATTACCAATTCTGTCTGAAATGAGTTCCACTTTGACTAAAACCGCCCATTTGAGAGAGAGAGTGAGAGTGAGAGTGCTGCTGCAGCCTTCGCTCTGTTTACTGCTCTTTCTGTCACACTCAGCATCCAAACAGCCTCAGCATCTGCACAGTCTCACCCGGGTCAGCTCTCCTCATCTGAGTCAGAGCTCCTCACTCATCCAAACAGCCTCACCCAGGTCAGGTCTCCTCACCCGGGTCAGCTCTCCTCACCCAGGTCAACTCTCCAAACAGCCTCAGTATCCAGACGGCCTCCCCCGGGTCAGCTCTCCTCACTCAGCGTCTTCACAAACTCCTTATACACTCCACGCTCCTGCTGACCATCTCCAAATATACTTCACTATCTCAGAGTCAAGCACTGATACCACTGACACTGGAGCGTTTTCAAGACACTTTTGATAAATCCTACTATTTCTGCTACATTTATTTGTAAGAAGTTATTACGCACATATCGATTTGTATTGCAGCAGATGAGGAGTTCATTTTTCCAACAAACATTTGTTCTATTTATTTCCATTGTGAACAACCTGCAATAAGAGGATTAAGACACTACACCCGAGCCCTCGGCTACAGCGGGGTAAAAAGTGTTTATATGTGATGGCAGGCTAGAGCAATAACTGAAATAGACCCCGAGTTAAGTAGTTAGGAATATAGGAAAGCACATCTGAATAATAATAAACACACCCATAGGCCTTAGGTTGCAATCCTCTTCCACAAAACACACTCAAAATATCAGAGAATACAAAAATAAGCACTTTATAGTAAATAGTAAAATGTAAAATGTGACAGATTGGATTTTGTTTGTGGACATACCATATTTATTAGGATGGTGAATTTTAAAAAGTTCATTTTCTATACATCGAACTGTATTTTATGATTATCTACTCACATTTCTGTACATTTTACACTGCTTGGTCCAAAAATAGTAATAATATAATAATAAATACATGATAATAATAACAAAAGATGCCCAAATTAGCAGCTAAAGAAGTTCTAAAAGTGTCATTTCTGTCTCTTGAGCCCAAAAACTAAGAAAACACTGAATACAGGCTCTGCAAATTACACGCTTCTTCTCCGATTCAAAGTTCAAACCCAAGAAAAAACCAGCGCTGCTTCATCTCTGACGTACAGTATTTTCTATTACCGCCATTGTGACAGCCTCATTCATTCTAATTCTTTTTAAATGCACTAATTACATGATCTCGTCTGCCTCGTCGGGGTCCCCGGGTGCCCGTTCGCAATCATGTCTATTTTCATTCCTTCTCCGCTCTCCACCGTCGCATCATTGCTTTAATTGATTAGAGGGGGATTTATGCTTGATCTGTGTGATATGTCAGCTCATAATGTCTTCTCAGGGGTATTTAACACAGCAGAAGAATTGATTCAATGTACCGTATATACAGGTTAAAAGCCATTTGACTTTGTGTTTTCCAGTGCATAAAGTAACAAGAGAGGCCCCGGTGTGCGATAAGCCGTGGGGGCGGTAAAGAGGTAAGAGGGATTCTGGAAAAAATGGATAGTAACACGGATTTTTCAAGTAGTAATTGAAAATGTCTTGAAGATTATAGCTCAAAAATATCTTAAAAACATGCACTGCCGCTGTGAGTACACTAAAAAAATAAATTCTGGGGGAAGTAAAACATATCAGATCAACTGGGGTCATTTTTATACTGAAATGACAGAATTCTGTGAGAACTATAGCAATGGAAAACATGTACTTATTTTACTCTTATAGCTGAAGTATGTTCTTTATAATCACTCATACTTTCTAAGGGTTTTATAGTCGCTACTCACAAAGCCAGAAATAGTAATATTAGGGCTGTGCATTGGCAGGAGTCTGACGGCACAATATATATCATGATCTGCATGTCATGATTCAGTATATCATGATATATCCCGGTACTAAAACATGGAGGATACATTGTGATCTATCTATAATTACATCATTAATACAATCAACTGCACATTTACAATATAGTTTATAAAAATGTTTAAATCAGCAGAACTGTGAATCTAACTAATGCATTTTTGTGAAAAAAAATTATCCAACAAATGTATTCAGATGTATTTTGAATCGATTTGAGAGTTGTACAATGAAGTATAACGATATATCACTGAAAACATTTTTTCTTACACCCCTAAGTAAAACCAAAGTGCTTCTAGATAAGTTCCTGCACTCTACATTTATTTGGGGCTTAGATCAGGTGGTAAGAGTGTTTGTCCATTGATCTGAAGGTTGATGGTTCGAATCCCACTCTCGACAAAAAAAAAACAAACCTTAAAAGAGTGGTCAGATCCACTGATCCACAGGTTGGCAGTGTAATTCAGCTCCCACAGATGAATGCTGTTGTTACGTCCTTGAGCAAGACCCTTAAGCCACCTTGCCCCCAGTGTGTGCATACACTGGTGTGTGAATGTGTGTGTGTGAGTGGTTCCTTCACTTGCCTTGAAGGTGGAAAAGCAATAAAATGTACCATTTATTATAAATCAGTAAATACAAGACATATAATATTTACTTAATAATTTCATCACAGCAAAGCAATTAATTAGGACAATATTTTATATAATTTACTTAATTTATTTACATAAATATGACTTCTAACTTGAGTAACAGTTACTCAGTAAATTCATGACAGCAGTAAAATTTACTAAAAAAGTGCTGGTGCAAATTGTTATGAGGATTTTTTCTAGTAAATCTTACAAATTATTTTTTTCTGTGTAGGGTTGCCTTTCCACAGATCTGATTTGTAGCATCAGGTGGCTGCTTTTTTGAATCTTAAAGGTGCACTGTCTAACTGTTTCCATGCTTGTTTCTATGGATATGCCATCGCTCTGCTGGGAATGTTCCGCAATATGACACCAAACAGCTTTATTGTACAGGTATTTGATTACAGATGCTTTTATAGCTCAAAAATACCAAGAAAAACAGGTATTCTGACTGTTAATGGGGTCACCTCTACACAGACCTGACCTGGAACTTGGTCTGGTTTGGTCTCCATGAAGATAGAAAGGTTTAATGCTGTGCCTGGAATGTTTTACAGTAA
>KN501360.1:0-10811 GCA_000787155.1 Scartelaos histophorus | reverse complement strand
TACAAACTTTTTTGCAACCAACTTTCTCTACTTTTTCTAATAGTTTTTTCCCCTTGCAAATAGTTTAATTAACATATTTGGGATTGCTCTGATTGATTAGAAACACTAGGCTGCAGCGACAGGCATGCAAGTGTTTGTATCTGTCAAACCAATCCCACTTTTGCTTTCAGACACCAGCCCTGCTCCCCTCTCCCCTTTAACCCAATTCAACAGCTTTGTATGCAGAGGCTGTGGACTGAGCTTAGTTGTTTAGTCACACTTTGAACATTTATTTATGGCACTTGCAGTCTCTCAATGCTAAAATAGTTTCAACGGGTATATTGTGAAAATGACTGAATAATGTTTGCATCACTTATAGAAAACAGTGCTTTATTATTGGGTTTTGAGGGTGTGATCACAGCCTCTTTGCCCTTTTACCTTTGATAGTATTCCCCTGTGTCCCAAGGTCTTTTTTTCCTATTACATTGTGGTTCAAAGGTCACATGTGTTATTAGACATGGAGTTGGCAGGAGATACTTGGCATGTATTCTCTCTCCCTCACTGGGGGAGATAATAAGGGCAAATCAGTGTTCCACATGAGCTATCTCTTTGAATTGTACCATTCTTCTTTGACTTCTGCCACAGCTGTTTAGGCTCACCACTCATTTCTTTTTTCACTCTCCCTTTGCCGCACAATAGGGACCAGTCCCTGTGAGAGCAGGTAAATCTGCTCCATTATAACCATTGTCCCCTATATGTACCCCTCTATCTCTGTCTCTCAGATTCTTCATCGACCCACCTTTACTAAGTCCCGTTTGGTTCCTCAAAGCTTTTCAGATTATATTTACTGTGCTCATGAGTAACTTGTTTTTGTTAGATCATTCTGATATTTTTTCTTTTCCTAGTGATTAAGCAGTTTAGTAGTAATCAGTCTTATTATAGGCACAGTCTGTTACATCTATGGTGAAGGGTTTGGCACCTGTTTTTACAAAGATGCTATTACTTTTGCTTGCTGTTCCACATCATTCATTGAATTTGTCTCAGTGGAAATGAGCAGGTGACACTACCAAGTCAAGGTAAAGGTCATATCTGTGAAGGGGGGACTCAGTTCAACAGATTTATTTAAGTTTTTATAGGCTTTTTTTCTTTTTTTTTTAAGGCAGCGCACGAAGCACATGCTCTTTGTTTTGATAAATAACTTTACACTTCTACTGTGCCGTTACCTGGGCAGAGGAGGAGGAGACTATGGAGGACTTTACACAGACTCCTCTGGCTGCATCTTTGTGCACATGTGGATATATACACCACATTTGTCAAGTGCATTTTTACCAGGACCGACCAGTAGGAGGATTTTGGCTGAGTTTTGGGTACATATTATCAGGCCGCCTTCAACTTTTACGCAGACGCACACTCCACACTGGATATTACCACACTTATTTGAAAATGACACTTTTACCAGGACCATGCTGGGCTTCGTTCGCTGAATGCAGCCATTTAAAACCATTTAACTGACAAAGTAAAACCTTTCCATGGAGATGAACAAATGTACTTAGTTCACCTTAAATTTTATGAGGGGGGGGGGGTTACTTTATACCAAAAGAATGTGTTAAAAATGACACTGAAAAGCATATTGTGAACCATTACATGTGTGAGAATAATATTTTAATAATCAATTGTGGGAATTATATCTTTATAATCTGTGTGTTGTTTGAAAGAATCTGCATGATTTATAATCTGTGTGTTCCTAGACAAAGAGTCTGCATGCGACATGTGAGACAGGGGTTAAAAATACATGGAGCCTGTTGCTTCAGTGAAAGGCTGACACAAGGGGAAACATGTTTAGGTTATTTGGGTTTAGAGCAGGTACAGTCGACAAGAGAGCAGGGCCATATAAGTACAGTTAAAGGACTGGGTTGTTCATGTTATTTTCAAGCTGTAAACCAAACCAAACACAGAATCCACGTCATGTAAAGAAAGCTGATGTCTGCTAAAATTACAGTATAACTGTGAGAATACTGCAGGGACCTGCAGAGATCTAAAAGTGGACAGTCCCCAGGGTGTACCTGTATTTTCTGCCTAAAACCAAATAAATATATTAAGTTGCATCTGGACTTCTGGACTCTTGTTTTCATCACCTCCTGAAAAGCTGACACATGTTTTTCCTCACTCTTGGCTTTCCATGTTGCTTCGTCACAAGAACCTTAAAGCTCACAGTAATTCATTTCCTCCATTCTCTTTTCCTCTTTGGACAACCTGCCTCCACAGCACAAATCAGCTGGCCCGCTTCAGTTTGTTTGCTTTTTTTTCTCCTTGCCGTCTTGTTTATCTGTGTCCTTTGTTGCCATTCAAACCTATGAAACCAAATTCTTCTTTGAAAATCCTTGTTCTTGGAGTCAGCTGAAAAGCACAGACAAATAGCACTGTCAGGCGTGGAGTGGGCTTCCTCTCAGAACAGGGCAGAGGACCAGCAGACCACAAAGAAGATTGGGAGATGACAAAACAAGTAAAAGCTGAAATACATAGAAGTTAGGGGACATGTAGTGCCATCCATAACTGTCAGTATTTTCAATTCTCTTTTAACTTTGAATGAACACTACAGATTTGCAAAGCAGCTGTTTGTATTTGAACAATCCAGAAATATCCTGCTCCTTAAGGATACATGGTGATAGATGAAGAAGGGCCAAGACAGATTTAAAACTCAAAATGGAGTCTTTTATAGATCCTGATGCTCTTGTCACTGACTGATGATACCAACCTCTGCCAAATGTTACGGATCCAATTAACAGACACGTAAACTGCAAGATCTGATGCTGAATTATCTGGGTTTTTTCCAACTTTTCATGCTTGTTCAAGTGTTAATGAGGAGAATACAGTAAGAATGTCAATCTTAAGGTAAAGACTAAAGACCAAATATAAAAGATCGGAAGTGTTAATGATAACTTCCAAATATTACCGTTACTCTCATCAGAGTTTTGATGTAGATAATCAGATTGAATCATCCTATGCCAGGTAACCGTGCCCTTTGAGTCTGGCTCTACAGAACCCTGTTTAATGTGTGCTTATACTGAGTGTTACGTTCCCTCGCTAGGGGAAAAGGGAAGCAACAAGAAAAAACCGAGATGTTACGCTTTTAACTAAAAAATTGTGCATTTATTTACAGTGTAGTGAAAAAAACAATTAACAAGGGATAAGTGCAGGGAAAAAAAAACAATTAACAAAGGATAAGTGCAGGTGAAGAAAACAAAAAGAAAAGGGCTTTAAACCAAACGCGTAACACAAACAAAAAGCCCTAACTAAGCATAACAAAATCTGTACTTTACGAAAGCTAACAAAAGTGTCTCGAAAAAAACTAACAGAGGCAAAAGCCGGCAAAAACACAAAGGAGACACCAAACAAAAGTGGCGAGCTGGTAACCCAAATCCAGCCGGAAGAAGTCTCTTTTAAATTGCGCGCCCGGATTGGTGGGGGCGCGAGGTGACGTCCAATTAGGCCCAGCCTTCCTCCAGCATCCTCCTCTTCGGGCCAATCCCGGTCCAGGGCTCACGGTCCGGATTTGCATGGCTAATTCCCACAGAAACAACAAGAGAGAACGGGAGCAGGAGGCAGAACAAAAATAAGGGCCAAGGCCCGTAACACTGAGCCATTTGAGGAATTCCTATCATTGACGTTAATGCATCAAGTGTATTAGACTTGAGAACACGCCTCAGGCCTGTGTGTTTTTGTATGTATGTGCAGCTTACGGGGCTGTACGCTATGGTGTAAAAAATTAAATAAATAAAACTGCATTTAGACTTTAGTCTAATGCATCAAAGCACATCTGTCAGTGCATTTGTTGTGAAAATGTACCTTCTAGCCTGTTTCTTTTCTTCTTATTTCTCTTTTAATTCTTAACTCACATGTATTTTATTCATATCTACACAGTGAATACCTGGGATGAAATTTATGAATGTGCATGCTTTCCTTATGGGTGCGCGTTGGACTCAGGACTGCCTTTTCTGGGTCTGGATTTGACGATAACAGGATCTCACCTGTGAGTTCTACAGCCGGTGCATCTGCTGGATTCATCAAACCAGAGCTTTTAATGTGAAAGATGGAGTGTGAGATTGACAGGAGGATTAGCGTACAATGGCATCAGGGCATCTGAGCAGTCTAGAGACCCGACTCTCCAAACGCTGCATTCTTCTTAAACGTGAGCTCAGTGCTCACGTTTAAGAAGAATGCAGCGTTTGGAGAGTTCATCTTCCAGCCTGAAACTTTTACATATTTTTCAAAAGTGCAGTTTCCTCTATTTTTGAGATCATTCACGACTTAATCCATGTTCTCGTAATGTGTTTGCAACATCCCTTCTGCTTCACTGGCTTAGGACCAGATATCTCTGTTTGGAAAAATAGCAATTTCTCCTCCGGTATTATCAGTGCAAATAACCTTGAGTGAAAGGGGAGATCAGAGAAGAGTTTTACATTAATATAATTGGCTTTTAAAAACATGAAGAGCCTCCTGTCGCACTTCCTATTTGGCGACAGGAGGCTCTTCAGGCACCTTCTGACACTGGCTCCAATTGACTTGCATTACAATTTTGTGGCTCGTCTCTCTGTCCCTGTTCTTATCAACCCGCTCTACATGATTCTGAATTTTTTATTAGTCAAAAAAATCCTATTCATAACATAGAGCCTGTCTCCAGATTCGCTCCTGTAACCGTGAAGCATCGTGAGCCTCATTTAAGCGGCGCTGAACTCTATGGGTGACGTCACACTCGCTTAGTCCATTTCTTTTATACAGACTATGGTTAACCCTCCTGTTTTATTTATTTATTTATTTATTTTTAGAACCTCTACTGATGTCAATTTGCTTCATTATTATAATATGGCAAGTGTTATATGCTCATCAAAATACACAGTCACTACCAAATATAGTAGTAATTATTGAGGAAGTTCTATTTTGGTGTTACAAGTGGCAACTCGTCAGAATGGCACAGTACAGAAAGAAGTGGTGTGAAGTGAGAGTTGACAATTATTTATGACATACTGTGTTGGCATATTTGGCTACATATTCCTTGCAATGAACAATAAATAGTCCCAACCCTCAGGGCAAAGTTTATATAATCCATCTGTCTTATTTAAAAATGTGAGAAAATTATTCCCTTGTTACTGGATCATTAGATGCAGGCCTCCCATGAGCAAGAAGCAAGACAGATCTCATTAACCAATGTGGCTAATCACAGCAGCACATAGAGAAGCAGCTTTTTGGAGATGTTTGGGGAGCAGATGGAATATACAGACAGCTGATTTTAGAGCTAGGTACACAATAAGTATGCGCACTGAGTAATGAACTTATGAGCACATTACTTCTTTGGATACAACTTTAGTTTCAAACCATTAGTCTCTCAGCCAAGCCTGTCTTCTCCTCCGTCACGCACACTGAACTTCTAATTCACTGCCTTTTGTGTGTGCGTAAACTCAACAGCTTAGCGAATGCTGTCTATTAACCAGCTGCGGTAGAAAGTACATTTTCTTCCTGCATGAAACAAATAAGCTTTTTACAAATGAATCACTGAGTTGTGACATATAGCACGCTTGGTATTCAACACTGATTTGTTTATTTAAAGCCTCAAGAGTAAAGGAAGGTAGGGAAATGATTGTTAAATGAAAGATGTCGTTTATATATATATAATGATTTTTTTCCATGAAGATCAGAGTTACTATGGGTATGTAGTGAATTATTATGAAATTTGAACCTTTGTACTATTCTTAGTAGATCCTTCAGCTGGTGATGCAGGGCTTGTTGTTGGGGTAACAGTGAATATTGGGCCACCACCCCCGGGAGCATCCATAAGGTCCTGAGCTTGTGTGGGAGGTTGAGCTTTACCGACTAGATATAGTCACCCTCACCTCCACCCACAGCATGGGCTCTGGAACCTCACTCCTTGAGAGAGGCTGGACTCTCCATTTTTCTGGAGTTGCCCGCCGAGAGCGGCAACTGGTTGGCATTGGCCTGGTCATAGCAGTTCAGCCGCTGTGTGCTGGAGTTCACTCTGGTGAACAAAAGGGTCGCGTCTCTGCGCCTCTGGGTCAGGGACAGGTCTGTCACTGTTGTGTCGGCCTACGGGCCCCACGGCAGAGCAGATTATCCGGCCTTCTTGAAGTCCCTGGAAGGTGTACTAGACAGTGCACCGACCGGGGACTCAGTTGTTCAACTTGGAGTCTTTAAAGCCCATGTGGGCTTTTTGGGAGGAACAGCCTCCCTGATCTGAAATCGGGCGGTTTTCTGTTATTGGACTTCTGTGCTAGTCACAGTTTGTCCATAACGAACACTGTGTTCGAGCACAAGGGTCCATAAGTGCACATGGCACCAGGACCCTAGGCCGGAGGTCGATGATCGACATGGTTGTCGTGTCATTTGACCTCCGGCCATGTGTCTTGTGCACTTGGGTGAAGAGAGGAGCAGAGCTGTCAACTGATCACCACCTGGTGGTGAGTTGGGTCTGCTGAAGGAGGGGGAAGTTAGAGAGACCTGGCAGGCCCCAGTGTTTTGTCTGGTGGAGCCCTCTGCCCGAGTGGGCTTCGTTTTCGGCCTCTATTGTCGATGCGGCCAACCCCAAACCCGGTGGTGGAGACTGGAAGGAAGAGATGCCGTCAGGCTGAAGGACGCCTATAGGGCCTTGCTGGCCCGTGGAAGCTGAGGGAGCTAACGGGTAGCACAGACGGACTGTTGTGGTGAAGAGGGAGCTGAGCTGAAAGGCAAAGCTCTCGATTTACTGGTCAGTTTACATTCCTACTCTCACCTATGGTCATGAGCTCTGAGTAACGACCGAAAGGACGAGATTGCAGATAAAAGCGGTCGAAATTCAACATATAAATATTTGTTAATTTATCAATAAATCTAAATATATATTAATGCAAACTAATGTTAGGCATTTGTCAAGAACAGTTCCTTAAGGTTGCCTCATGCCTAATGATATATCAAAAGGTAATTAAACATTTTAATATGCAAGTAAACAATTAAAAAGTAAGAAAGTACACTTAAATTATTTGATTATATTCAAAGGTTATCAAATGTGCTCAGGGAGAGGTTGATATCAGGCCAAAATATTGTGGAATATCTTTATAGTAGCATCAAATACATAGCCACATTGAAATCACTGAGACACAAACTCCACTGAAGTTTGAAGAAAATCAAGAAAACGTATTAAAACACAACAAAATAATTAATTCTGCAGAAAATAAAGTGAACAACTAAATACATTCATTCATTGCCTACATTTCAGCTTTCTTATCTTTATGAAATAAAATGAAGGTATCTTATAAATTCCGGGCTGAATTCACTTCTCCATACAGGGCCGTACTGAAGAACGCGTATGGAGGCGCTATGGAGATTGGATAGAGAAGCGTAAGCGACTTTAAGTCATTTACATGCTTTATCGGCAATGTACAAAGTTAAAGTTAAATTGGCAACATGTTTATATAGCAGCAAAACACTCACCTGGGTGTTAAACGTTTAGCGCAAAAAGCTTTTTCAGTTTAGAGTGTTTGTTTGCCGAGATCACACCATCCCACAGCCACAACGGAGCGGAGGAGGAAGAGGAGGAAGTGACCTTGTGACCCCATAACTTAAAGGAAACGAGGGAGATTGGGGCAGTGCGGAAGTGACAACAATAAAAGTAGTTGAGATGCGGGTTACCAAGTGCAGGGCTTCCTGACTCCACTTCCTTATAGTCCAGGTGCAGGTGTTGCAGGTGTTAACAGAACAAGACTGTGGTGTGATGGGGGCAGTGGGACTGTACGCCTCAATGTCCAAGGAAACAGGTTGAAGTTAACAGAAATCAGCAGTAGAGCCTCTGAGAGTTTTGACTGCAGCCCAGAGACCACAGTGTGTGTTCTATCACAGGCAGCATCTTCATCCGCTGAGGGAGGCACGGCCGCATTCCCAAAGCCAGAAGTTCAATGTCCGGGGAACAGATGCACTCTTTCATAGCAATGTGGCCAGGATTATGCCACCTCTCGTTCGCCAAAACAGCAATCTCTCTGCCCTTCTTCTTAGCGCTAAGGAGAGTGTCTCTTAAAGCCTGATATAGATGCACTGTTGTCCAGGAAGTTTGTATGAAGCACATGATACTGGTGACGGCGTACTCCCTATGGGTCCAAACAAGCACACCCAGTTCATCCATATTCTTTCCTAGTGACCTTAGGTTCCCCATTATGACTGACAGAACTGCAGTTATGAATTTCCTTCTGTTGTATTTCACTTTCATTCCAGCACAGCATAGATTGCACAGAAGACGCACTGGATAATGTGGCTCTATTGTGGATATAAATTTATGTTTTTCTTCCATAGTGGCTCGGTACGTCGTGCATGTTTTGTTCTTTTGGTCTTTGTTTTTGCCTGTAAACATTTTCTAGTTGGCATGGGCTGCATATAAACATGACAGATAAACTTCAGATTGATAAACATGAACGTTACAAGAGTTTTACTTGGTATTTTTTCATTTGGCATGTACAAGCTGAGTTAGTGCAGAATCATATGTGTAAAATTAGACTACCTGGTTGATCCAGTCAGGATGATGCTTCACCATTTGCACTGGTCGCTCTGTACTTCCGTTGCTCCAAAAGCTGACTCACTGTCACTGTCACACACCTGTTGGTGCCCGTCAGCACCCATTCGTATCGTTTGTTCTGCTTAATTTGCCTGAAACACTGGAAACACTTCACACGTGCTGCAGTGTGGTACTCTGCATAAGGTTAACAGGGGACTCGCTCGTGCAATACATGCTTGGAAACATACAGTATGTTTAAACTGTTCAAAGAAGGTTTCTTTCAGTCCTCCAATGTCATTTTTTATTATAACTGCTCAAAGGAGCATCTAGTTTCAATATTAGTATTAGTATCTGATTTTTTATATGTTTGACAACACTACTCCATTCTAAAAAAAACAAAAACAAATATAATGCAGTACTCAAAGTCAGTGTTCTACTCTAAATAAGAGAGAATGGACTGGTACATTGTGATAAAAGGTCAGTACCATGATGAGAGTCTAGTTAGTGCTTTTGGCCAACAGCTAAAAATACATTTCCCAAGTGCAGCTCACACTCTGAAATATATGGGTTTTAAAAAAGTCACTAAAATGTTCAGAATGAAAGAAAGATGCCCAGATGGTGGAGTTACAAATGGACTGAGGTGTGAGAAAAATAATGAGCTTTTGCACTAAGGGTGGAACACATGAATGGATACCAGACAAAAGACATAATAATCATGTTGGAGAAAGTGTTGTAGGAATGAATGGAAAAGGTTAGAGATATTATGTGGGAAGTGCAAACGTGGAATAATTTGTACTAACCTGGTGGTGGAAGAGTGAGGGACGAGTAAGGGAAAAGCAAAGGTATAGATTCCAGCTGGTTGTGGGTGGCACCAGAGAGAACCCAGGCTGTTCCACACACTGTCACCACATTAGTCCTTTGACACTAACATGGTAACACTACATTCAGACTCCACCATAGTTCACCTGCTATGTTTTAGATGAAAACCTCTCACTTTATAATCAGAAAGAATCCCAGGTTACATTCACAGACCATGGAGAATATGTGGAGTTTATATGTTCTCATGTTGGTACAGATTTAGCTCTTTTCTAATCAAAATTAAAAAAAAAGATTGTTGATGATGTCAGTTGCTCTAAGAAACATTACTATTTCAGGTCCGTGATGGCCCTGACTAACCAGAAGCCGGAAATACTCTGAAATGAATGCAGCCCAAAGCCGAAACGGTGTCTGGCTCAATGTTACTCATGAGGCCAGAAAGAAACAAACAAAATACTGAAGGACATTTGGAGAAAAAATCAGAAACTGGTCACACTAGAGCAAAATGTATATATATATATATGTTTTTAAACGTCCAGTTAAGCAAGATTCCCAGGCATTTACATGGAGAATGGCTAAAATGTGATATGAATACTGATTCTCTGGGAGGCTTTAAAGCTTTGTAGTTTGCATAGAACTTATTTGCTTTCAAGATCAGTAACCCTATGCAAAATAATGCGACCTGAATGGTAATTTTCATACAATTTGATTTGGTGTCATTACCTTCTCTTACAAAAAACAAAAATGAACTGAGTTTAAACCCATACCCTGCTCTAAAGACCCCATCCCTCCAAAGCTTTTGAGAAAGAAGTGTGGGCCTGTATTGGCTCATCAGAGAGGACTCTCATTAAAAGTAGCCTTGTCTCTTGAGTGCCATCCTTTTGTAAACAAGCATTTGTCATTGAACCTCACTCAGGAAAATCAGGGCTTTAATCTTCTGTTGTTTCTATCTGCCAATTTGTAAACTTCAGTGTTTTTATCTACAGTTATAAGCGTGCCCTTTATAAAAATGGTATTTGAAACAGTTTCCAGACAGACTATAGGGCCCTGCACAGCGCTGACTCAGCACATTCAAAGGTTTTAATGACCTATTTTTAATGAGTGATTCTGGTGATTCTGACATTTTAAGGCTTTTAGACCTGACGGCTGCTTCTGACACAGTTTCATGCAACTCTTTAAATGGCCTGAAACAGTGTGTGGGTGCCAGGGGGCCGCTTTGGTCCAGGCCAGCAGTGAGAGATTATTTTCTGTCAAACTGAAGAAGTCCAGAATTTCTGATTGGTATTCACGTATTGCTTCGCCTTTGACTTCCACCATACCAATATATTTCACATATTCACAAATATTGGAGGACTTCATCTTGTCGTGCATGGTGAAGTATTCTGTTGATTAACACAGCAGGCACAACACAGAACATAGGAGACTCTTGGTATAGCAGACTTTTTTATGCAGAATTGAATGAAGGCTGAGCACCAATATATGCTGG
>JACN01084479.1:0-21907 GCA_000787155.1 Scartelaos histophorus | reverse complement strand
AGTCTTTTTCCATAACAATAATAATAAAAAATAATGAAGTGTTAATTGTTAAGAATAATTCTGACTTAAAAATATGAATCAAGGGGTAGGAGTTTGGATATTGATTAATCACTCTTTGTAAACTTTTTTTAATGAACTAAAGGTCATAGAAAAAAATCCACACACTGTCTTACCTGCAAAATGTGAAAATTTATTAGGACATGCTACGTTTCGGCACTAGGCTTTCATTTTTTATTTTTTTTTTTTTCTCTATATTCTTGGGTTGCTCCCTCTCTTCCAACGCACCCGTTTTAAGGATTTGATGTGCGACGTTCTCATTCTTGTGTAATGAACTAAAGTGCATTGTGTAACTTTTCCGGTGGTGGGTTCATCAAATTATATTCTCTTTGGAGTTGTTATTGCTTCATCTGGAAAGTTTCACCGTATGGTATTAAAGCTTTCTATTTTGACCAAATCAGACCAAGTTACAGGTCAGATCGGTGGAGAGGTGACCCCGATCACTCTCAGAATGCCTGTATTTCTAGGTATTTTTGTTATTTTTGTTTAATGTCATACTGTAGAACATTCCAGGCAGTGCAATGTCATATCTATAGACACAAGCAGCTGCACCTTTAAGTGTTTGTGCATGCTTTATTAAGGTTAAATAAGTAAAGAGAGAATTTATTATAAAGCGTTACTGAAAACTGGCATGATGTCAGAGAGATTTGTATTTCAGCCTCAGAGCAAGAAGGTTGCGGGTTAGAATTCCACACAGGAGGGACCTTTCTCGGAGGAGTTTGCATGATCTCTCTGTCTGAGCAGGTTTCTTCTAGAGGCCAGATCTCCCCTGAAACTTACATTTCAAATCTCACCAAGGCTAGTCTACTAAAACTCTAAACCCTGAAATGTATTATCAGATTTTTTTATGCTTTGGTCTCCTGTTTCCCCATGCTATTTCTACTGCACTTTGATTACAGCGTGTTGTAAGCTACATAGACTTCTCCACAACAAAGAGAATGTAGACTAATTTAACTTACCCCATAACCCACTGAAGTACCAACCCTTGGGAGTAAGAATAAACAGCTCTTTCTTCTTTTTTGGTTTAACCGTAACAAACAATGAAGCATGTTCTTGGGGGCAAACCCATGCTCAAAGAAGTGCTAACAAACAATAAATAAAAACTTTAAGCTGCTCTCAAGGCTATGCACCACTTTCTCTACTAAAGCAAACACCGTGCAATTTATGTCAACCATTCATTTTGTTGAAGCGTTGGAATAGAATACCAGAAAAGTTTTTAAGTTGCAGAAAAGTAAAAAAAATCTTCGATCATTGGTTTTTGAAACAACCTGCTCCCACCTCCGACTGCGAGGAGCTCGACAAAGGCTATGAAAACAGTTGTAGACATCTCTGAAAACGATTACGGTTGCCATAGCTGCAGAAAGTAAGGAAGCCTGGGTTCATATTTTCCAACTCCATCATTTCACGGAGATTCAAATCACTACCAACAATTATGCCGCCCTTTTGAGACTGCCTTGATCTTGGCAGCGTACTAAAACATGATAAATGGTGTTGCAAAGACGTAAATGAATTACCGTGAATGTTGAAACAGTAGAACACTGGATAGATACAGTAGGGAGCAGGAGAGCTGTGTCATTGAGGTATTTGATGCAGGAAGAAGAATTCACACAGGATTAAAACGAGCTCCTATCTCAAATATCTGTGTGCGGCAGAGCTGAAGCTGTCTAATGGGTTTGGAGATCTGCACGGGCTTCTGTAGTTCATCAAAGTCTGCTATATTGAGTTTACTATGTAACTAGCTTGAGTGAAATTTCAAATCTGTCTTGTGCATCTCTTACGACATGCAGAAATCACCTCTTTACTCTTCCTATAGCCGCCTTAGCATCATTATAATTACTATGCCTCCTGTGTAAATCTACTCATATCTTTTGCTCTTTTTGTCATTGCCAGTGTGTCTAAACAAAACTGATAGTGCCACAATTAAGCTTTAAAAACGAGTCCATGGGTTTCAGAATGGTGACAAATTAGAACTGTTGCTTTTGCCATCGACAATTCAAGCAATTATAGGTTTGGAATGGTCAACAGTAGCCAAAATGTTGCTTATAACAGAATGCTGAACCCCGTGAATAGGATTCATTATAGTATCAAACCCCAATGTGATTTACTGGTTGTAGTTTATGTATATAGAGAAGTAGAACACATGTATTCATTAGATGCACAATGGGTTTTGCCTTCTCTATTTACTCCAACATAATTGAAATCATATTATTTTATTATTTCATTTGTCACACTTCTTCCATGACGTTAACGCCCGACGCAGCAGATCAATAAGCGAGGAAGGAATAAAATGTATTTTCGGTGCCATTTGTTTGAACCAAGTGGAACAAGTGCTACAAGATGGTGTGAAAAAGTACAAGTAGCGGCTATAACGCAGACAATGCCGTACAAACTCAGGTAGTCACAGCGTTCCCTCTCATAATCACTGAATAATGGCAATGAAAGTTCTCAATTTCAAGCTCATGTCTGCTCATTCATTCCACTTCCTATTATAGTGTTATGCGATAAAACTCTATGAACTTTTTAATATTGTCTAATAGTGTGTGTTCGGTTTGGGTTACAGCCTCCGTACTAGTCGACTACGGAAATTCATTTTAGGGACTGACAATAAATCTCTCTGGTGTGTAGCTCAAACTATGCATTTTATGGCAGTTGTTGGATTAAAATAAGGCAATGGTGGAAGACAGAGGAGTCCATCCAGGTTTAACTAAAATGCATAATATATAACATCCTTCTGCAAAACTTCTCCAAGACATATGTCAAGCAATACAATGATCTCAAATTCATTCAAGCTCGGGAACTAGGTGCTTTTGTCCCCGAATTACCCCTCAGCCCTTCTCCTGTGATGTCTCAGTCACGAACAGAACAGCAACAGTGGCAAAATACAGTGCCTGGAAAACACCCACTAGCATACATAGATACTCCCACACGAAAGAGGCGCAAAAGCAAGCCCAAATAAACAGGCTCAGCAAAAGTAAACAGTCTTTGGCTGCGAAGGATATCCACAAGCACACACAAACAACTGACAAGTCCCTCTCAGCGGATACCTGATGAGAAGACAGCTCCCGATGCCCTGTCACTGGCTTGATGCGCTTTGTGACGGTAGCCTTTCAGCACCATGGACAGGGGCAGTGAAGGGAGCATCTCAAGGTCCATCTAAAGAGGTTGTATAAATATATATTTATATATATCTTCAAATAGACTCAAATAAGTGGGTACTGCATAAACTGTATCAAGTGAGCAGACCCGTCACGCATGGTGAATCTAAATCGCCCCTTTGCCCCACTGTCCAGGAAAAACCACAGCTCATATTTACATTGGCAGAGCGGGAGACAGTGAGACAGTACACATCTAACATACATGCACCATGTGAGGAGGCTTTTCAATTTATCTGTTTATTTTTCCAGATCTAATGGTGTTGGTCATCTGCTAATGTTTCTGAGACAACGTTGAGACATATGGGTCATTCTCACTTCGACGAGCCCCCAATATGTTACGACCCACCTCGGCTAGGGTGAGGGAAGTAACAAAAAACACCAAGATGGAAAATGGAATAAATAAGTAAGGTTTAATTAACAGGTGTGTAAAAGGGTTAACTTAACAAAACATGGTTAAATATGTCCATAACTAAACCAAGTTAAGAAATAACATAACAGATGTAACATAAAACAAGCTTTGTGCTAAAACGGGTCACGTGGGTTCCCAAAACGAGTGATTAACACCAAAATAAACCAAAACCACAAATGCCCCAAATAAAACCACAAACCCACAAACAGAATTGAGTGACCAAATCAAAAAGCACAAAACAGAATTAACTAAACCAAAACGAGTGTCTCCACACACAAAAGTCACGTACTAGTACAAACAAAGTGGCAGAAACAAATGAGACACAATGGCACTGACCACAAAGTCCAGCAGCCCCGAACAGGAGCTGTGATCTTCTTAAATAGGGGGAGGAGGCTGGAGGCGGGGCCAGGTGCAGAGGTGCTCCACCAATCAGGGACCAGGGCTCGGGCAGCAGGAACAAAATAGCAGCAAAATACACAAAAATACAAACTGAAGGCCTGGGGCAGTAACACACTTATATGACTTAAACCTACTGAGATGTAACCATAAGCTACCTGTTGTCTAATTAATTGAAGATATACTACACTAATAATAACATTTTGGATTGAGACTCCAAAGCTTTTATTGACTCACTGTTGGTAACTATATCATTTCAGCACCATGGACAGCTCAAAAGCTTCTAAAGATTTATTTAAGTAGCCTTTTTGTTTTGTTTTGTTTTGTTTATTGCAATAGTTCTAAATATCTCACCTAAAGCCCAAATAAACCTATAAGGAAGCTCCCGCCCCAAACACTAATAGATGGGAAATGCAAACAAATGCAAAATAAATCCTTCCCTGTCTGTTCTGGAGCCTTGGAGCGCTATCTATTGACTCTATGCTGAATGTTGTCCATTTGCTATTTCCTCTTGAATAAGTTCTTTACTAGTTAAATGGGTGGAATAAAAACAGCAGCTTACACATTACACAAAGAGGCGGTTTGCAATGCTGAAGACTTCATGCTATTTGTGAGTGTGTAGTTTTTCAGTACCATAGACAGAGACCGTGCTGGGAGCATCTCAAGGTCCATTCAGGGAGACGGTATATTTCTGCAAAAAGGCTGAAAATGGGTGGTTTATTGCATACATAGAGAGTGGTGAGGGGGTGTCACTCATGGTCCAGTGAACCGAGTGTCTCTGCGCTTAAGGTCACTAAGCTTTGGGTAACTTTTCTTTCTCCTTCCCCAAAATCCATTAAATCCAGCAGAGCACTTTTTCAGTTCATCTGATCTTTACTAAAGCGACACAGAAATGGATTTGACACTGTCTTACTCAATAAATGATGCAGTAGGATCATCTTTTGGTGCATAAAACGAGCTTGAATATGTATAACACTTATTGCTGTGCATGTGTAAACATGACTACACCATTTAGCTAAATCTACTGTTAAATAACGTTTCTTTTGTGAATTTTGAGTGAATTTCAGTGATTTTTTTTTTTAATTACAGGCATTATAAGTCAAGAAAGAAACAGGCCTCTATTGCAGAAATTAAAGTCAACCCTGCTCCATAAATTGTGTGGAAATGCGTGTGTTGAGGATTTGATGTCTAATTCACCATAGTTTGTTTGACATGACAATTTGTTGTTTTGTTTTTGCATGGAACCTGTGGTATAATATTAAATGCACTGTCATTTAAAAAAAATACTTTTACTATAACTGGATTAGAAGTGTGGATTATCAGAATTACATAATAATCCTATGAGATATAAAGGTGAACACATATTTAATGTAGACACGTCTTGGCAGCTGTATTAATTACATAGTCACTGGTGGTTTGTATGGATATACAGTATCTCTGTTAGCGACGTGATGAACAAAAGAGCCTCCTCCTCCTCTTCAAAGGGCACACCCATATCTGGGGGAGAGAAAGTTGCAATAAAACCAAAGTAAATCCCTGTGATAGCATTTGGCAGACTGTTCCTTGATATACCTCAGGCTGGATATTAAAAACCTCAGATGGGCTGTCCAACTGACAACGTAATCCATTTAGAGACAGTGAGTGCGCAGCAGGAGACAGAGGGGGTCAGGATACATAAAGGTCCTACTTCTCTCACACAACAAACACCAATCTGTTTATCTGCCGTAATCTTTGAAGAGTTATAGAGAAACACAATCATCCAACTCAGAGATTATTGAGATCAAAAGCTCACCAGACCACTATATCACACGGGAGGAAATATGCCTGCCAGTAATTTACAGTTTTATCTGAAATATACACTGTACTGCAATGTTGTTCATAATTGTACAGTTAAATTCTGACAACTACAACTAACTAATGTGTTGCTTTACATTCTGCTCATTTCCATGCAAATGCAGTGATGTTTTGTGTGTGATTGTGCATGTCAATGTTGTGGCTGAAACACCTGTTGCAATGTTGTATGTTTATGTTTTCTTTATTCTATCGTAGTGTAAAAGCAACAGCAATATTTTTACCAATGATGATATTTTCTTTTATAGCTTCTTAGTAACAACTTACCTGAGGAGT
The DNA here is from genome assembly GCA_000787155.1 of Scartelaos histophorus. Lineage (NCBI taxonomy): Eukaryota > Metazoa > Chordata > Actinopteri > Gobiiformes > Gobiidae > Scartelaos > Scartelaos histophorus. The sequence continues at coordinate 15,763 of JACN01084479.1, read as the reverse complement.
AAGGGATAAGAGTTATGGTCATACACTAAGGCTGAGACTATTTGTTCATTTTGATTTAAGACTTTCTTCATCTTTTATTAAGGTTAATTAAATGCAGTATTTATAAAGTGCTGCCTCTTCTTTTATAGGATACTCTTCCCTCCCATACCAAAATTAGCACTATAGAGGACACAGGTTTTAAAATATGTGAAATCCTTGAAGTGGGTATAGGGAAGACAAAGCGACCTTTCCAAACTAGAGCAGTTCAGTGTGTTAATTAACAGGCCGTGTGTGACGGCTGCTCCACGTTGTCTTGGGGCAGGACCTGAGTGACTTTCTGTAGTTTCACCAGAGAAACTGCAGTTGACGCTGTCGCTCAGGTGGATGCAGTGCTGCAGGTTCAGTGTAAGAGTTGTTATCTGCTGGCAAAGAGCACAAACAGGCATGCCAAAGTTATGATAAACAGGGTTGAGCGAGTGAGATAATGCCTGCCGATGGCCCACAGCCAGAGGAATAGAGATGTAACAACATTGGCATCCCGACAGTTCCCAGGGTTTTACAGTTGAGCAGTTGCTCTGGCACAGTTTGACTTGATAATGAAAAGATGTCCTATTCTTCATTGAACTAAACAGTAAATGTAAGTGTTAATTTGCCTATATATATATTCATCATGCAATACTTCCAAAGATTAAAAAAAAGAATAATTCCATAGAAGTTGTGCTCATTGGATTATAACACTTAAAGCTAATCAAGGCGTAGTTATTACAAAACAGTGCTGAAACGCTAAAACGTTAACATATGAAAGGTTTGGAATGACTTGCATTACAGTGGCAGGAATCTCCTCAGTCCTGTTGATTATCCTGTACCTGTGACCTTCACATAGACAGAATATATTTGTGTGCGCGGTGGCAGAGGTTAGTACTTTTGACTCATCGCGGGGTTGGAGGATTGGCTCTTCCCGGATTGCTTCCACTGTTAGGATCATTGGTTAAATGAAACTACTCCAATTTAATTACAGAGAGAGCAAATGGATATCTTTGTGCCAGCTCTGCAACTAAGTGACCATTGTAAAGAGCATATCTAGCCCGTGGCCTGGGACAGTTGGTTTAGGCTCTAACAGTTTTAATTCACTTGTATTGTTAATGGTGTAAAACTTGGTAATAATGTTAATAGATTAATTTTAAGTTGTGTTTTACAAGTCTTCGAGAGCTTTATTTATTAACTGCTGTGTCACACCAGATTAACGTTCTTCTAACAAGGGTGAAAAGTAATTGTTTAGCTTTATATTTAAAAGAAAAATGATCTAAAACACTACTATTTCCATGCATATACTTCATACATTTGCAGTTGCAGATGCATTTACAGAAATTCAGCATTATTCATTGTAGTTGAAACCAGGTATAAACTTTTTTTTGTTTTATGTTTATGGTGCACAAAGCTACTGGCCATTTTCCAAACACTGACTTTGTATATGGAACAATGCGTTTATTTTGAAACCTTTAAACCTCTGAGGCTGAACGACCTTTTGCAGGTGAGATGCAATGTTGTTTTCCACCATACAAGCACCACTGACAACACACCAAGAGATTTGCGAAGTATTTTACGCGATTATACTATTTTTCTGTCAAATGCAAGCGTAAAATTCACTTGAACTATTAAGGCAATTCATTCTCTTAATATGGGTCTATTGGTGAATGTCTGGATTAGAATCTTGAAGGTTTTCTATGTAATTAGGATGAAACTTTTTTTGTTGAATGGGGTGCAAAGGCGTTGTAGAAATCCCACCGAAATTACTTCATGAGTCATTTATTTTACGATGCTGCTGTTTCCATTCATTGCGTGAAAAGAGTGAGTGAATACTACATTAAAAGCTGACACGCACTGAATTTCAACTAGATTCAAATAGTGGGATTTATCAAAAACACTGCTCCCTTAAGACTGTGCGCATGAATGAATAAAATGGTTTCTTGTTTAGGCCAAATATAGATGGAAAGAACACTTGACGTGGAAGAGGCCAAATTATTGTGACAAACGTTATTACTGATAGTGTACAGTGAATTATGCTTCAGTCCATTATAAAAAAAAATAATAAAAAATAGGCAGATTCACTGATCCACTGGCAGTGTCTGGGCGCAACCACACAGCACACGACGCCAAAGTTTGTTGATTTTATTCTTTCTCTTTTGCTTGATTTTCCATGCTTATCAAACACCAAACTCCACAGACAAACAGTTGGTGCCGTAAGCTCGCGATGACTCATGCATTGACACAGGAATTTACTGTCAATTTATTTAAGAGGTTTAGAAATATCAGCCACGACAGGTGTCATCCAGCACGACTTCTTACGCAGCGCCTCGCCGAGAGAAGATCTGGATTCTCAAGCAGAGGCGCATTTGCATTTCTCTGTCTGCTGTGTCTGGCTGCGTCTGCCCGGGCGCTTCAACACTGCCCTCTGCTGGACAACCTCATGTCAAGTCTTATAATAAACTAAATGATGCAACTAATTAGAATAATGGACCTCAAAAGTGCCCCATTGAGAAATTTCAATCAGCGCCAATAAGTGTTGAAGCTCCTTTTACGCCACTGTTTTAGACAACTGTAAATAGTTTAGGAGCCAAAAAGGGGAAGACACAAATAACCAAGAATGTTGCATACTATAGAGCCATTGCAGAGAATACGTTTGTATAATCATTCATAATGACAATATAAAACTAATTCAACCTTGAATGTGCAATGTTGGCTACTACTACTGGATACAACTATGACTTGGTGCAACTTTTTAAAATATTTGAGTTAACATTTACTTATTATTTTTAACCAACATTAAAGATAATGCGGAAAAAAAATGAGATGCACACAAACAAAAATTACATTAAAACATTTCATTAATTGCAGATGCCAACAAACAAAAACACTCCTTCACATACTGCTCTGTCCATCATCTTCTCATGCCACATTTTGGGCTCGTTCCACATGTTCAAAATAAAGCGGCATATGTCACCAGTCCAGTTCTTATCGCTCAAACACAGGTTTGCTCATGAAAGGGACTTGACTCATGTCCCACAGTATATAGGCACAGCCTGGGAGGCCTGATAGGGTTAAATGGTGAGGGCAGCCCCATAGAGCGAGCATTAAAGTACCTGTGACATTTTGACATTTCCAGCATATAATTTACATCAATACCCATTTTATAAAGCCTTGACACAGTATAACACTGCCTTTTAAGTAAGTATTGATCTACCCAGGGCTTCAATTAAATGGAACAATTGAGTCCCATGTGACATCTTCTAATGTACAGTTCAGTTGCCACTTACTAATGTTTTTGTTTTGTTTTTGCCATTTCAGTAGAAAAGTTACATTTTCTAGCCTAAACACATCTATGTGTAATGTCGTGTTTTGCTTTTGATTTTCAGTTATTTCTTTGCAAATTATAACTCTAAATTTTCTTTTGCCCAGTGTAACCATTTCTTCCTTCAGCTTCTCGCTAGTTCATGCATGTAACAGCAGCTGTTCATGTCAAACCATTAAGGCAACCAAGAAGGTTGTATTCACGTTTGTGTGTAACATAACATCCACTAATAGATCCAGGGGCACATGTAGCAAACTCCCAGAATGTGAGTTACTAAATCAGTATTTTTCAGGACAAAAAAATGTGCTAGTTTGGTTAGACAGAGCATAGAGCAAACTGAACATTAAACTATGAGCCAGTGAAACTATAATTTCACAAAGAAAATAATGTGGGCTGAATGTGTGTGTGGCCTGTATGGGACTTTCAAAGGAATAAAGCTTAGAGCCAAAGGACTTTAGGGGACTTTTAGCATCTCTGTATTTTTAAAATGACTATCGTTCCCCATCAGGTATTGTTTGTTTGAGACACACATATTTTGAACCAAAAGTAGGTGCAATTTTACTGTCCAATTCCTATGAATAGCCATGCATCTGCATAGTTTACTTGTCTATCTTAGGTAAGTACTTTTGTTTAAAATCAATGTATTTACTTCTTCCACTTACTGTATGTTTTGTGATGTTATAGCAGTGATGCTAAGGCATTGTGGAAAAAGTTGAAAACTATAACAAATTCAGGAAACTGAACTTTTCAGACTCACACACTGGACAAAAGTGATGGAGCCACCTTCAGGAATCAAAGACAAAGTCAAGTCTGGAGGACAACAAATGATGCTCTGTGAAGCTCAACTCTGGGTCCAAAACCAGCTGCAAAAAGTAGAACAATAGTATTAATAATTTGTTATTGAGCAGCTTGTGGTGGCCTCTACAGAATCCTGGATATGTCAGTAAAGGTTCTGCAACAGCCCAGAGAGGAACAAATGAATACAATAATATGAATGTTGAATGTTAAAGTGTTTTCAATGACCCCCATTAGATAAAACAGCCTTTTGAGCTGTACTATTTGTAAGCCTTTATTTTAGAGACACACTTTTACGTGAAACATGCCCTTCAACACACTGACTGAGAGACAAAACTATGGGCAGAAAAACAGACAAAATGTGTTTCTGTGACTTAATTTTGTCCATAGAGAACTTCTTTGAGCTCAAATTAGCTTTAAACGGCAAAATAGAAACTGAAAGTAATGTCTCTCTTGTGGTGAATGGAACCCCTTGAGACTCGAGTCCCCTTGGTAATGATCAAATTACTGAGGTAAATTGCTGAGAAGTGATTGGAAACTGATGTTTATTATGAATGATACATAGGACTGAATATGTCCACTACTGTTAAAAAGATCTTGCAAAAAAAATAATGTTACAGTTGAACGATTTAGCCATGATTATGAATGATACATAGGACTGAATATGACCACTATTGTTAAAAAGATCTTGCAAAAAAAAATAATGTTACAGTTGAACCATTTAGCCATGAACCGTTTTATGTTTGTTTGTTTTGTTTATATTTGGTATTTTCCTAGTTCCAGATGATGCATTTATGAGCTGAGAAGTTAATTTTCCAGACAAGTAAGGCTTATTGGTGAAAAACACTGAGTTTTAGAGGTGATTTCGTAATGCTACAATTGCATTATAAGAGAAATTGAAGGGCGTCGACTTCACCAGAGTGCACTTCATGTTGCAAAAACATTCTACTATTTATCACTTAGGAGAAATAAAAACATATGAAAGGGAAGTTTAGTCTAGGCTAGTGTCTCGTCATCAACAGTTTTATTTGTAAGCTGTAGCTGTTCAACATAAGCAATGAATCTGTGTAATTTGCAGTCATTTCAAATACATTTAAACCCTGACTCTAAATAGATTACCCATAGACTCTTCTTTGACACGTGCTGAGTTGCCAAGTGAACGCGGAGAAGTGGCTGCGGTTGCCAGGAAACCATCTCATCCTGTGTCCTCTGAATAGACAGGCCCATAGACATCCCACACACCACACCAAAGTTTGTGTGCCTAAATTAAAATGTATTACACAACTTTAATTGTAATAATATGCAACGAGAATATCGAGTTTACAGCGCCAGTGTTCAACTTGTTCCACGGTGATCCACGGTTCAAGACTTATGCTACTGACCAATAAACAGCATGATAAACAAACTATTTACACATTACACACACACACACACACACACACACACACACACACACACACACAGTGTCTACACACTACACACACACACACACACACACACACACACACACACACACACACACACACACACACACACACGGACAAAGCAGTGATGACGTTTATTTTAAGGGACGAGCGGAGGGCGGTTCAAAAATCCAAACATTACACATGACAAGTTGCTTATTGAAAATCTTGCGAAAAACACTTGTGAAGCGAAATGAAAGAGGCGTAGAAATGACTAATAGTATTTCAGATCTAGAAGATGTGCGTCTTGCAAATGTTCGGTCTTTCTTTCTATCTTAAATGTAGCCGATACTACGCTAAGAAAGCTAAGCTAGTTAGCTAGCTGTCAGCTTTAGATCTCATACGTTTTCGTTCTTCTTCGCTTACATCCGGCTTTTAATGTGAATCAACACGTTCCTGACTACATTTAATGATGGCGAGTGTGCATGAGAGCTTGTATTTCAATCCGATGATGACAAACGGAGTAGTGCATGCTAATGTGTTCGGCATTAAAGACTGGGTAACGCCGTATAAAATCTCAGTTTTAGCGCTGCTTTATGAGATGACAGCCTCAAAAGTCAGTCTGCCGAAGAGGAGGAGGCTAAACGAGCTCATCCTACCGCTGCAGCAGGTTTGTTTGTAATGAGTGAGTGTCTTATTTGGTCAGGCTTTAATATGTTTAATTATGTTCTGTCTTAGGGTCCTGATTTGCCTTTCGGACAGTTTGTGAGGACAGTAGAGGAATGCTGTCCACAGACCGCGTCTGCAGTCGTACTCAGGTGTGCGTCTTTTGTGTCATACTATCTTATTTCCATCACTTATGTGATGCATTTGATACTTCGTTGCTGTTGCTTTTGCATTGACTTAGAATTCACTGGCGGTGTTGGTTCTAAAATAATCAGATACTTTTTTGTATTGCCGTCTCCTCTCTAGGCTTCATGAAATGGCTGATGGAGAGCTAAGAGACATGGAGCAGTTCTTTTCTACTCTTCCATTTACAGCTTTCGACACTGAGGCCTATAAAACAAGTGTTGTTGGTAAGTAGTGGCTATAGATACAAACTAACAAACCAACTGTTCAATTTAATTTGCACATCATCATTTATTTATTTTACACATGCCATATCATATCTCCATCACATATTCTTATGATACAGACACAGGTTGGTGAATTAGAGACGTTATAAAGATAATAAAAAAATATATATATTTTAAAACACATTCTTAAAGATCAATGATTTGCAACTAGCTAACATCTCCTCATGATTATTTTTGTTCTTGCTGCGGTAGGGCTGTTTATGAGACACATGCTCCTGGCCTACAACAAGCTATCGTTCAGTCAAGTGTACAAGCTGTACAAGTCTCTGCAGCAGTACTACCACAGTCACTACGCCAAACCCTCTGACGAGGTGACTCTATCTGCCCTGAACTTTGATGGGTCAGACATGGACCTCACAAGCACCGAGGACACTGTAGGAGACAAAATGGACAAAGATGAGCTGGATACCCCAATGCTTGAGACAGAACTCAGGTTTGTAACAGTTTTATAACAATCATAGATAAATGACATAAATAAAATCAACTGTTAATAAATAGATTATTGAAATGTCCAATTGTTCAATCAATCAATCAATCAAAAAACTTCAGATGGAGCGGTAGATTCTGATAAAGGGTATAATTACATAAACTAATTACATAATGTACTAATCCAGGAGTACATTGATCCAAATCAAATAGGCTGTTCTTTAATCAAGTACAATGATTTGTGTTGTATATGTGTGTGGCTCTGTCAGTTGGTCTGTCACTACAAAAATATTGATATGCTGCTAAGTTGATTCAATTCATCAAAACCAATTGTAGCATTTATTTATATGATTTTGATTACTTTAAGCTGGAAGCCTTTATTTCAATGTTTTGTTGATGGCTTAATTACAAAATCACCTAAACATTTGTTTGTTTCAGAATTGATAATGCTCCAAGTAAAGGTCCCTTGTCACAAAAACAAGCTGAGTACTTCTTGGCAAGACAAGTAAGTATGAAAACTGCATCTTCGTTAAATAAATTCTGAAATGATTAATTTAGTTCTTATGCAGATTTTTTAATTCATTTTGAAATAAAACCAGACAAACAGCCACCCACAACAACTGTCAAGGTTGTGCTGTATTTGAATATCTTTTTCCTCAGGCCTACCTACTGAAGAATGATGAGAACAAAGCTCTGAAACCTGCTGCTCTCCAAGAAGAGCTCAACAACATGCTAAAGTTTAACCCAGACTTTGCTGAAGCAGTGCGTATTTGTTTGCCCACACTTTTTAAATATAGTTGAAGATGAATTGTTATAATTTCCATTTCCTTTTTTTGTTATTCAGCATTACCTGAACTACCTAAATAGTATGAGGGTGCAGGACATATTTCTTTCCGCTCACAGCCTCTTGCACTATTTTGATCGTCTGATTTTGTCTGGAAATGAGGGGAAAAGTAATGGTGATGAGGGCTATGGCCGAAGCCTGCGTTACGCTGCTCTAAACCTGGCGAGCCTGCACTGCCGCTTCGGACACTAGTGAATATATTGTTCTCATTAAGGGTGGATCAATAGCATATTTGTATAAAATATTACACACTCAGCTGTTTTTCTTCTCCTTTGGCCTCAGTCAGCAGGCTGATCTAGCACTGCAGGAGGCAATCCGTATTGCTCAGGAGTCCAATGATCACGTCTGCTTACAACATTGCTTGGTAATTAACCACTGCTGTGATTATCATATATTAACATGAATCTAGATTACATTGATCATTAACTATATCCAAATTTAAGCCTTTCTCAGTGGTGCTTCTGCTCTCCATGTGTTCTTTGTTAGAGTTGGCTGTACACTTTGGAGCAGATGAAGGGATCTGACAGCACTGTATTGACAGAGGATTCTGTCAAAATGGCTGCCCATTTCTGCTTGAGAGTAAGCAAGTTTCAAAGTTTCTGTGTTTTTTTGAATTTGGAGACAGTAAGAATTCTTATAAAATCTTCTGTGCTCCATAAAACCTAATTAAATTATGTCATTTGTTTTTTCTTTTTAGCATAATAACTGTGACTGGGTTTGATCATTATTTTTTTTCTGCTTTAGTACTTGGCATCCTTGGGCATTCAGTCTTTGGTCCAGCAGGGGGCAACACAGGGTAAGACGGCGCACAAACTGATGGATGCGCTGAAGGACACAGACATTCTGCACTGGAAGCACAGTCTCTCAGAGCTCATAGAGATCAGCCTGGCTCAGACTACTTCCATATGGAGGATGTATGGCAAGAGGTCAGGCCAAGTCTTCTTGTGCAAACACTACACTGTCAAAACTGTTCTGTAACAGCCATCTGTATGCTGAATCTGTGTCCCTTGATGTGTGGTATATTGCAGCACCATGTCAGCACAGCAAGCACAGCTACTCCTCAACATGAGCAGCCTGGAGCCAGTCAACTTTGGGGTCCATCAGAACAATACTGAGGCTTTCGCCGTGGCTCTGTGCCACCTGGCCGAGCTGCATGCTGAGCAGGTTACATATCTCATTTGATTGTGTCTCTTTGCTTTCCGTCTCGTAGTTGTATATCCATTAGTCAAATGGCCGAGCAATGCAGGAAAGTAATAAGCATTGATCAGCTCTGCTTCTGGGCAGAGCTTAATATATCACTCTTGTTCCCATGTGCCTGTTTTAGGGCCTGTACAGTGCTGTTTCAGAGATTCTTCAGCATTTGAAGGCACAGTTTCCTCCACACTCGCAGCATGCCAAGGTTTATTCACACACATTTACAGTTACTGACTAATACGGATAAAATAATATGGCTTTTTGTTAAATTGCATTTGGTGATGCAATATAAATTTTATGTCTTGTTTTTGTAGTTATGGATGTTGTGTGATCTAAAAATCCAATTTGAGAAACATATGAATGAAGGAAAATACCATTTGGCTGAACAGCTACTTGTTGCTATGTCAGCTTTGAATAAAACTGAGGGCCTTTACAGGTAAGGCCTAAACAAACAATATTCAATTTAAACTCAAAACTTGTTGAACTTGTTGAATATTTTTCCTTTCAGGAAAGCCCTTGTTCTAAAGGCACTTAATCGCTCCACTGAGGCATACAATGTCCTGCAAAGACTGCAAGTTCACTGTGACAAGACAAAATGCACAGAGCTGGCCATCAGGTAAATATACAAGTTACAGCATAAAGGTCTGTCAAGTGCAAATTATTTAATTGTATTTTCTACACGTGAAAAATGTAAAAAATCAGTTTTTTTCTTGTTTTTGGTTTGTATTCTGGTTTATATTCAAACCAGTTTTGAAGAATAAGATTAAAACACTTTTGTTATTACAATGTAGTTTTGTTTTGGGTGGATGGATGTTTTTCGATCCTTGAAATTGTTTTCGTCCCTTCATTACTATGGACATTTTAGTTTGCAAATTGAAGCTTGTACATTTTCTCCAGACTGTACAGACTTTTGTTCCATTTTGTATTCAGTAGCTAAAGCCAGTGTCCTGACTCAGATTTTGTTTTTGACAGAGTGATGCTGTCCACTGCTGAGCTCCACTGGGAGTCGTCTGGCTTCTCCACAGCGCTGCCTCTCCTCCTGCAGGCTCTGGCTCTGGCTCGACAGCACCACTTGCAGTCTCTCGCCTCAGAGACAATCCTTCATTTGGCCTTCACTCAGGTCAGACAACACAGAGAGAGGCTTTGTGTAAACACTGCTGTTGTTTCCCTGAATGCAAACTATTTATCAAGGAATCAGTGAAGGCAGAAGTTGAATTTGGGGTGAAATTATACATATTTATGGTTTAAGAAGATGTTTATAATCTAACAATACAGTTGAGACTAAATAACTATTTTCAAATAGTAGACAATCTGTATGCCCAGACTTGATTGTAGATTTTCTGAAAAATAGACTTACAGACTAGCAAGCATTTAATAACAGAGTTTTTTTTTGTTTTTTTTTAAAGGGTGAAGTTTGTGTGAACTCAGATCTTGAGTGTTAAACCCCGAAATTATAAGTTATTAAAATGTTTAGGGTTGTGTATCTTCCTGAGTGAAACAGTCTGAGGAAGACTATATATCGAAACACACTTAATTGTGTATCATTGTCTAATAAAAATCCTATATGACTTCTATGTAGTGTTTCAACAGAAGTACCAAAAAAGGGGTTTCTTGTGTTTGCAGCTAATGCTGGGCGTTCCTGAGCAGGCTCTCAATGTTCTGCATGAGGCTGTTGAGCCTGTTTTAGCTCATGGATCAGTGATGGACAAAGGTCGTGCCCTGCTGCTCATGGCCCGCTGTCAGATGGAGGTGGCTGGGTTTAAGCCAAACAGACAAGGGCAAACAGGTAATGGCCCAGCATACACATTTTTTCTGCCAGTATTGACTATTTAGTCAGTGTGTGCTTTATTTTCCTCCCAGCAGATCTAAACACGCTTGCTTTGGCGGTGGATACGCTAGATGATGCTACAACTTATTTCTCAAAGTTAAACTGTGCTGAACGTCTACGAGAGATTCACTACCTCCAGGCTCAACTCTATCACACTTTGGGAAAACACAGTCAGCGCAACAAAAGTGCTATGCTTTTCCGCCTTTTGGATCAAGAGTTACACACACCTGCTCCACCTGTTTCCATGAGGCTATGAAATACTTTGACCATGGCTTTTTTTTTAACATTGTGCAAGGACTACCGGTTTCCACTAGATGGCAATAGAGATCTGCTTTTACGCGATAAAACAAGTGCAGGCGCAGTTTACAAAATAAAAGAAAATAAGAGAGAAAAAATAAATGTATATCAGTGAAACAAAAAAACAACATCTTGGATTTCAATTACATAACTTACTGTTGATTTCCATCATCCTAAATCATTGGCTTGTATTTGTTGAGGCCTTTGTTTTGCTATACAACAGTAGTTTAAAATAAATACATGCTTGAAATATTGGGGTCTTATTTTAAAACTATGAGTGCATGTCATATTTTTGTCTGAATGACTAAAAATCGTTTCTGTTCCAAAATATGTATTAAATTTATAGGACTGCATGATTGATCTACAAAACAATTGCCTAATAGCTTTGACCACAGTTATTGTGAGGCTTTCATTTTAACTTATAAAGTGGGACTAAGAGCAAAGTGTATCAGGAAATGCCATGGTGGAGCTGATTTACCTCTTCTCTTTGATAAATGAGGGTAATCTCACTGTTAGCTGCAAGACAAATGTGTTCCAGTACTCCACATGATTCCTATATGCTTCTAGAATACAGATGAGGCTTGAACCTAAAAGGAAAGCCCCACAGTCACGTAACATAATAGACCTACTATATAACAATGCTGCCAACCTTTGCCTTTACATTTGTAAAAAAAAAAAAACACTTTCATTTAGAGAGCCTCACAGGAATGCAATTCACTATGCCAATCTGAAATAACAAATTCAATACATTTCAATTGGCTTTGCTTTCTGAGTGGAAAGGCATAATCCAAGAGTGGCCTCTGCCTCGTAGTAAAAGTCAGACTGCCCTGTTTTTATCTAGGCCACTGTGCCACATCCTGCTCCAAGTCTAAAGCTTGAGACGGGCACAAGTCCAAATGGGTTGAAGTTTTTTAGAGATGAATATAGTATATGGGCCACAATGTTCACAACACCACCATAACAGAGAGCTGAGATGTTTGTATGGATCTGTTTATAAATGATAAAAGATATAAAGTATTATGCAGTCCTGTTTGATAAAACAACTTTTTTTGTTGAGAATGTTTAATAACCAGCATGGCAACAGACATGGATTGTCAACAATGGATATTTAGAAAAATATAATTGCTATATATTTCTCTCTCAGCTTATTTTATACATTCATGTAACTCCTATTTGATATTAAACATTTTACAAATAAAACAGTTCTTTGTTATATATACATACAGGTTTTGGACATGTAGGTTGACTCTGACAACCTGAGGTGAAAGCAGTACTTAAAAATTATATATTAAGGTTTTTTTCTGAACTGTAAACAGGAAAACGGTTTTCTGGCAGTCTCTGAGCAGCTCATTTCCCTTATTCTCTGAGGAATACTGTTGTAACTTTACATTGTACAGCCACTTGTTTTTAGTATGGTTGTTTTGTCTTCACAATGTGTAGGTCACAGACAGTGAAATACAAACGGCAAATACATGTTGGGCCCATGGTTTGCCGATACATCTTCAGTAGTTATTATACTACCCACTGATGTCAACAGGGATCTCTGAACAGGTCAAAAATAGTTGCAGCTTGAGCCACGTCACAACATGGTTTAAAAAAATTAAGTCAACTGTAGAGGTCAGTCAATTTCTGTCTTTAATGTCTTAATGTAATGTCTTAATTCAAAGGAGTCTCTGGAGTGTAAACATCACCGATGTCTCTGTGCAGAGTGTTTTTCAGGTTGCATTGTCTCACTGGCTGTCAGAGGGTTAGTCCTGCCTCAGTAGCCCGCGGGATAACCTCCTTTCCTCGGGTCAGACTCTGCACACAGACGCTCCCCTTGTCGGACCACGGCCTGCACCACTGAGTCTGGGGTCTCCAGCATCTCCGTGACATGGTTCTTCTGAGCCAGACCCACCAGGACACTCTGACAATATGGTATTTTACATATATATATATGTTTATATATTAGAGTCAGGCAGTTGTTTGGTTGTTCTTAAATTGCATTTCCAAACAATATCTAGCTGTATTGTATCATTACCTACCTCCTCAAAGCCCTCCTCAACCACTGTCATATTTGGATTGAGCTGATTGTGAACTCTTGGCTCTGTCACTGCTTTTTTTAGGTCGTAGTTGAAGAATAAAGAATTTAGGATAACCTGGTATTGGAAAGAACTGTTATATAGGGCCATGTCTATAGAGTATGACTACACAAAGATGCAGAACTCACTAAGGCTGTGGCTGTGGTGATTTTTGTGCCGCCTGAAGCTCCTACAACCATTTTCACTCTGTTGTCTTTGTCAAAGATAATTGTAGGACACATGGAGGACAGTGGTCGTTTGCCTGGAATAGAACACTGGGTTATGACTGACCAAAGACAAATCATAAATCATAATTACAAAGCCTCACCTGGTTGGATGAAGTTGTTGGGGGACGGGGGAATACCAAAGCCATTTGTCATATAAGGTGAGCTGAAATCATCCATTTCATCATTAAAAATTATTCCTGTCGATCGAGACATTACTTTGGATCCAAAGCTGAAGACAGAAATAAGTACAAGAATATTTATGCATTTTTATATTACATTCATTATGTTATAAATGATTGGCGCTCACTATAAGTTAATAGTGCTAGTAGCAGCCACAGCGCTTCCATCCTCTGCTATGACTGACAGATGGGCTGTCCCGTGGTTGTCCGGGACAAAGTAGTCTGGCTCATAATAACTGTCTGGGTGTGTGGTGTCATCTGATATTTTACTCCTAATGCCATCTGCAAAGTAGTCTGAGGTCATGTTTTGGATGAGCTAAAAGAAGCAGAGGTTAGTTGTTTGTGTGTGTCCCAAAATTATCATCAACACTATTTTTTGAGCATAATGTGTCATATACATAGCGCTTACATCTGTAATGTTCAGATAACGAGGATCCCCGAGCCTACTCCTCTTTGCATAAGCAAAACGAAAAGCTTCTACTATTCGGTGGTATGTCAGGGTCTTTTGTTCAGCTGTGGAGACACTTGTGTCTGTAAAGTTATACCCTGAAAGAGAAAATGTTAGTATAAGTACTCAGGATATGTAATTTCAGACAACACCCTGACTAGTAAGAGTAAGAATATGCAGTGCAGCTAGTATAAGAAGTTCACATGTTCTGACATAAATAAAACACATTTGTATTACAAGCATTTCAGCAGTAGAGGACTACAGTAGGGGCAGATGGCCTGGACATAGGTGTATGCAGTGGCACAAAGGCACTGCTGCTACTCCGCTTTGTGTTTTCAAAAGCAGAGGGTTCAGTCAGATGGGGTGACCTGGAGAGACCTGACCTCTTCTGGCTGACAGCACTGGCCCTTTGCCTCTCACCGTCCACTATGTTGAGGATCAGCCCAAGGACGGGCCCGCTGGAGGGGGCGTCTGGGACATGCATGGTGTACTCGCCCACATTCAGACGAAGAGGGTTCTCATTTAGGACAGGCTGGTACTCCAACAAGTCGTCCAAGGTAATAATGCCACCTGCAAGAAGCATGTAAGCATCACATGGCATTCCCAACCGATAAATAATACTACCTGCTGCCTGAATATCCTCCACGATGCTCTGTGCCATAGACCCATTGTAAAACACATCTGGACCCTCCTCTGCTATTCTTTGGTATGTTTCTGCCAGCTTTGGAAACCGAACAATATCATTTTCTTTTAGGATGTTCCTTTCTGAATCACAAAATACTTCACTGCAAACAAAGGAAAAGGGGAAAGAGAAATGACTGGAGATAAGAAGTTCATTGGAAAGGTCACTGTCAAAAACATGCTTGTACATACAAACACTCATCCATTAAAAAAAACATCCTCATAGTGTATTTCCTGACTTGAATCGCAAGCAACAGATTTAATAAAGAATTTAATAATTATAGATTTATAGATTTAATAAGAAAAAAATGCATTTATTTATGTGAATGTATGAGGTCTAGTTGGGATTATGGCTTACAACCAAAGAATATTTAGTATTTTTGTGAGACCTTGAGCCAAAATTAATAAAAAGTAAATTCATGATAAACAAATAGAACATCACATCTCAACCTTTTCTATCAAAGGACTTTCTTTTTACCTCTATTATTACCAATATTTTAAAACTACGTCACTAGATGTGTCCTCACCACATGTTGTCATTCCCTTGAATTGACTCTTTGCTTTTGAACAGGGCGTGGGCCAAGGCTTTCCCAATCGGGAATCCATCCCGAGCCAAAGCGATGCTGGGCTCAAACAGCTCCTTCCAGGGAAGCCTGCCATGTCTCCTGTGGGCCATTTCATAACCACGGATCTCTCCGGGAATGGCTATAGAGAGCCCCCCTAGATCAGGTAAAAAACACAAAAACACATGTGTGTATGTATAAAATAACTTAAATTTCCCTTGGTAGTAATTAGTAGTAACTCTACCTCTCTATCACTCTATTGCTCTATCTCTATATTTCTATTTGGAACTTTTCTGAATGAGAGATTATTGCCTGCTTGTGTCATGATGATACTGGTTTTCTTGGAATGTTTCA